>JAROYD020000003.1:13937814-13965283 GCA_029618875.2 Dynastes tityus
TGATGCTGTTATCAAAAAGCAACCGACGGGGGATAAAGAGTTGATAAGAAATACGAAAAGGTGAAATCTAAACAAAGTTTAAATTTGTCCTGCAGGGAAAAACCCTGCCAAAAGCAAAAAACCCAACTTTCGGTTCTTGTTGCAAGAGTAGATATAAAACCAAACAAGTACAAGAAATTACAGAAGAAGAAGACACGATGGAGGGATTGTTCCAAATCAACCAGATAACGAGTGCATTAGTTCCCGGAAATGATGGTAGTGTAAGCAGTGAAAATGGTAAAGAAAAAGTGTGTGCCATTAGAAAAAGTGTAAGTAATGAAGTAATAGAAACACAATGGTGTGAAAATATAGCAATAAATAATAAATTTAAGGTTAGTTTTAAGCTAGATACTGGAAGTGAAGTTAATTTGTTGCCTAAAAATATTTATGAGAAAATGTTTCAGAATAATAAATTAGCTCCGCTACAGCAAAATGTTACACTAGAGGCATATGGTGGATTTAAAATTTACCCTATAGCTAAAATAGTTCTATCTTGTAGTATTGGAAATAATCGAGAAGATTTAGAGTTTTTTGTAGTAAATACAAATAGTAAACCAATTTTAGGTATTGTGCATGTTTTAAACTAAAACTTATATCTAGAAATGTGAATTATAGCGTAAATGAAATTACTAAAGATAAATTTATCCAAAAGAATGAAGAGATATTTAAAGGAATTGGAACTTTTCCAGATAAATACAAAATTAAAATAGAGTCTAATAGTAAAGGTATTATAAAACCACCAAGACGTTTACCTCAAATGTTACTTAGTAAACTCAAAATAGAGTTAAATAAACTAGTCAATCAAGGTATAATTGAACAAGTTGATGAGCCTAAAGAATGGGCAAGTAATTTAGTTTTGATTGAAAAAAATGACTCTAGCCTAAGAATATGTTTAGATCCGGGGGAATTGAATAAAGTCATAAAAAGGGATTATCATCTAATACCAAAATTTGAGAATGTAAGAGAAAAATTATTAAATAAAAAATATTATACGGTTCTAGATATGAAGCAAGGATTTTGGCATATTGATCTAGATGAACAATCATCTGAATTATGTTGTTTTAGTACGCCATTTGGTTACTATAAATTTAAAAAACTTCCATTTGGGTTATCATGTGCTCCTGAAGCATTTTTGAAACTTAATCAGAAGTATTTTGGGAATCTTGATCCTAATGATATAGAGATCTATTTTGATGATTTCATTATAGCGACTCAGACAGAAGAAAAACATGATAAATTGTTACAGTTAATTGCTGATACTGCGAAAAAATACAATGTAAAATTTAATATAGACAAATTACAATATAAACAAAATGAAATCAAGTTTTGTGGTCATATTTATAATGAACAAGGTGTTAAACCAGACAAGGAACATGTTAAGGCCATCTTAGAATTAAAAGAACCAACAAATAGAGTAGAATTACAGCGAATACTAGGACTAATAAACTATTTAAGAGAATTTATACCAAACTTGGCAAATTTAACAGATCAGTTAAGAGAACTATTGAAAAAAGATAATTTATGGGTTTGGCATAAAAAACATACCGAAGCTTTAAACAACTTGAAATTAATAATATCAGATTTGCCTACATTAAGACATTTTGATCTAAATAAAGAAATAATTATAGAGTGTGATACGTCAAAGGGAGGACTGGGTGCTGTATTATTACAAGAAGGAAGGCCCATTTCCTTTGCATCAAGATGTTTAACAGAAACCGAACAATCTTATGCGCAGATAGAAAAGGAATTTTTAAGTTTACTTTTTGCATGTAGGAAATTTCATTATTATATTTATGGTAGAAAAATAGGTGCTTTTACAGATCATGCCCCGTTAATTTCTATTATGAAAAAAGATATATCGTTAATACCATCTAACAGATTACAAAAAATGCGTCTAAAATTACTTATGTATGACATTGAATTAAAATACTTACCTGGTTCAAAAATGTATATTTCGGACTTATTATCTAGAAATTATTTGTCAGAAAAGTATGATAACGAAATTAATGTTGAAGGCACTGTTCATTGTATTAATCGTTTTACTGGGGACAATATTAATCCATTATATGATATTAAGAGTGCGAGCAAATCAGACTCAGTTCTTAATCAAATTCAAAAATATTACGATGAAGGGTGGCCTGATAAAAAAGCTATAAACGAAAATGTTAAACTATACTATAATATGAAAAATGATATTACTGTTGAAAATGGTATAGTATATTATGAAAATAGAGTAATAATTCCGCATTCATTGAGAAAAATTGTATTAAAATTATTGCATGAAAGTCATCAAGGTATTGTAAAAACTAAACTAAGAGCTAAAAATATGTACTGGCCAGGAATGTTAAATGAGATAGAGCAATTTGTTAGCAGTTGTAATATTTGTGAAAAGTTTCGATCTGATAATAGGAAAGATCCTTTGCTACCACATGAAATTCCTAATCTACCTTTTGAGAAAATAGGATCTGACATATTGACATATCGAAACAAAGACTATCTAGTAACTATAGACTACTACTCGAAATGGATTGATTTGACTGAATTAAAAAGTAAAAATTCCGGCGAAATAATATCAAAATTTAAAGACCTGTTTACAGTGCATGGCATTCCAAAAATCTTAATATCTGACAACATGCCTTTTGGTTCCTATGAATTAAAAAAGTTTGCGGACTCCTGGAATTTCAAAATTATAACATCTAGCCCTAGATATCCTCAGAGCAATGGATTGAGCGAGAAAGCTGTAGGTATAGCAAAACAAATGTTAAGAAAGAAATACGAGGAAGATAAAGACATTCACATATCTTTACTTGAATACAGAAATACTGTAATTCCCTGTATAGGAGCTTCTCCTTCAGAGTTGCTAATGTCCAGGCTATTGAGAACTAAACTGCCTGCACATGAATCCAAATTAAAACCAAAGGTACAAGAGAATGTAAACGAAAAGTTACAGTCAAATCAAACCAAATACAAATCGAATTATGACAAGACGGCTAAGAAGTCTGTGACTAATCTTAAGCCAGATCAGAATGTTGTTATAAGAAGGGATAAAGTGTGGCTTCCTGGTAAGGTATTGAGTGCAGCTAACACTCCAAGATCTTACGTAGTTCAAAACCAGAATGGAGAGGTGGTAAGGCGTAATGTGAAGCATTTGAGACCGTCAAGTAATGAGCCTGTGTTCTCCACTAGAGATGCCATAGAACAAGAAATAAATGAACCTGCAAAGAATCAATTGCCTTTTCAGCCTAATACCGCTGAACATTATGAAAGCGTCGATACTTCATCGCATTTATCGCAATATACAACCAGAGCAGGTCGTACAATAAATAGGCCTACGAAATATAATGATTATGTAATGTAAGCTTAACCCTGCTGTACTGTTTAAATTTACTCTACACGTGTATCGTTCGGGTCAATATGACCCGAACCCTTATTTGCAATAAAAAAAAAGTGTACTGTTTTAAAAGAAATATTTTATTTATAAAAAATAGAAATCTACATGTTCTAATAAGAAAAACACTTAAATATAAAAAAGTACTTATTTTATAAAAAAAATTATGGAGCACAATTTTTGGGAAAAGAATTGTACATGCTTCTTACAGAGATGTTTATTGCATGTTACACATGAAATATTTGTTTTGTTGTCATTAGTTGACGGACAAAATTTGCATCGTGCACGTTTACATTAATGTTCGCTGCTGTTGAGGGTTCATTTGATTTTGGGGCTTATATGTTGTTTTTTCGCTTTTTGAGCTTTTACCACTATGTTGCGAGCTTCTTCTCCCCTGGGTAGGTACGCTCTTGACCCCATATGTAATTTTATGAGCGATTTTCCTAATTCTTCTAGAAATAGTTTTTTTTTGTTAGTTTATTGTTGTTCCAATTTGGATTCGCAGCAGTCCACAATACATACGCATTGTAAGCCGAAATGTCTAGCATGTTATAAAAAATTATCATAGGCCAGCGTTTGGGATTTTTTTTTTACAAGTATATGTGCCCACTAATTGATCGAGAGTGTCAACGGCCCCCTTTAGTTGCATTGTAGTCTAGTATTATATGAGGTTTCCGATCAGTTCTTTCACTAACTTTGTTGTCGTGATGCAAGGGCTCATAAAGGATCAGGTCTTACCCTTTTTGGGTACATAATTTACGACAGTTGTATCATTTGTAAAAAAAGAAAGAACTGCTATGTACGTCTTTGTTAGCTATTGGCTGAGGAATTTCCCGGGCTTTTTTTTTCTAACAGTTCCTACCATCGTAATTTTTCTTTTCAGCAGTAACTGTCCTAGGTTGTATGATGTAAAAAAAATTGTCACACGTCACATTACGTCCTCTTAGTTCGCTGGTGAGATCGCAAACCCCCCGCATGCCCTGTTTTTTTTCTGGTGGAGCACCTTTTTCCCTTTTCCTGTAAAATTTTGTACTTTCAATGCATAAGATGTTTCACTGTCACAGGGGTCCAAATCTTGATACCATACTTCGCTGGTTTAGTAGGTATATTTGCTTAAAAAAGGGCAGCGACCTCTAAATGCAACTAACTGTTCATCCACCGTTACATTTTCTCCAGGATTATATAACTTGGGAAGATTTTCTACCCACATTTCCCAAATGTCTCTTATGGCCGCTAATTTATCAGTACGTCTTCTTTCCTGGCGTGTAGTCTTGTCATCAAAGCGAATCACACGGGATATCATGCTGAATTGTTCAAGAGACATGGTTGCTCAAAAAATACTTCGACCAGTATCATTGTCCCACAAATTTTTTTTGAAGCCCCGTGCGATCGGTAGCGCCGGCAAGTAACAAAAGACCAATGTAAGCTTGAAAAGTGGTACTATCCAAAATTTTCCACTTTGTATCGTTAACTCGTAATCCTTCAATATTTGTCATCTTTATCATTTCCCTTTTTTCGATCGCGGGAAAAATACAATTTCAAATGCACTTTTTATGTCTGTAATTCCCGCGCATGCATATTTTGAAATTTCCCGCAGGAGTGCGAATCACATTGGGGGCAAAAAAACGGCCACGTTGCTGAGGTGGAAGAAAATTTCCCATTCAATTTTACGATCTTTAGAAAAAACTGTCTGAACATTCGAGGATTTGACGATTTTTTTTTGGTTTTTGTTCACTATCTGAACTATCACTTTCCGACACATCACTTATATGATCTTCAAATTAAAAGAAACAGATTCCCCAAATTACCCAGAAGACTGTGCAAGAGCTAGCAGTTCTGCATCCCCTAAGTGGTCTTCGACTTGCCATGTTGAAATCGAGAGTAAAACAAACCCAAAAATTCAGTGCAACGTTTTATAACTAAGATATGACGCATGCGTGCAACGTCCGAGACGTACCGCGAAAAAGTATGAAAAAAGTTGTCATACTACATTTATACAGAATGATATAAACGGTATAAACAAGTTTTTGCCTGTTGTAACCCCTTTTGAGCTTGAATATACGTAAACAAGAACATGTAAGAAAGTAATATGTGACAGTCAAGAAAAAAAAGAAAAAACAAATAAATCATTTTTATTATTTTTCTATCATATTACGCGCAGAGATGGACCGTTATTATATGCACAATTGGTTATATATAATAATAAATAATACAAATGCGAAAAACATATCCTAGATATATGTATATAAGGTTAATGCCCCTGTCGGGTCATATTGACCCGAAGTAATAAATGTAAGACATGGAAATAAATTTTTAAAAAACAAAAATAAAAAAAGAAATGTTTATGGAATATTAACGTTAACAAAGTAACAAATAAAGTCAGTGAACGCCAGGAACATTTTTTAAAAATATTCATATTACAGCGAAACAAAATTCTGTTCGGGTCAAATAGACCCGAACAGTGCAAAAAGGGTTAAGAAAGGGAGATGTTTTTATGCATGCAATATTAGTTTATAAGCATTACTGGTTGCATAGGTTAGGTAGGAACTATTGTGTATTATATTACATAGGGCAGTATTAATAAAGATATTCAACAAAGAAGATGTAGTATGAATATAACAGTTAGAGACTGTAGCTTGATAATAGTATTTCTATGGTGTAAATTTATATCGTGGGCCGTCAAAATAACTTGGTCGGAAAAAGTTCTCACAAAATTTTTCCCTAACCTAAAAACCCTACACGTTTAGTGGTTGAATCATCGCAGTTGTCTTCTTTTTTGGGAAACGTCAAAATATTTACATTTTTGTCTTCTGGCGTTAATGTATGTAGTTCTGTTGGACAATGTCCCTCCATGAATCTAGTAATAGCAAACTGTTGGCACCAGCATTTGGCAAGAAAACATCTGTATAACATGTTTTTAAATGCGCATATGGTTTAAATTTTCCTGATGCAAAAAGGCAGATATGTACATATATATTAATTGGGCGAGGGCCTAAAGTATCGCTTGCCTCTTTCAAAACAAGAAATAGTGGAATAAATAATCTTCCATTTGCAGAAATTGTAGGCATTATAGTATAACTGTGAGTAATAGAGTGTAAGGACTGTACGGTGGCTTCAACATGTTTTTCACCTCGGGAAACAATGTACGACCAGAGTGTATTTCTGTATTAAAACCACTCTCGCCTGCATTATAAATATTGTCTTTTCCAAGGGTATTAATATAAAGGGTTTTTCGTTATTTATAAATCTGTCGCTTACGTAATTGGATAGTATCAATTGCACCAGAATGAGTAACATATTTCGTTATTTTTTGGGGATACAATGCTATGCGCCTCTTTAAAATACTTTCCCAAAATGTCCTGCTTTAAAACTTGCATGTTCAATTTCGTCTTTCGCCTCTAGAAACCCCCGTCGAATATTCATATCATGCACTATATTTCCTCTGTAAATGCATCTTGGAACTGTATAAGTACATATTCTGTGATATATCTTACTTTTTTAATGTTTTGGGTTTCCCCTCTATTAACGCTTTCTTCCCATTTATATAACTGCTGAACTGATTTTACATTTCAAAATTTGCTTTTTAAAACTTTCCCAAATATTCTTCTTGCTTTTTTTTCCCCCGTCTCCAAAAAATTTACAGTTTTAATCTTATAGTCAAGATCTATAATGCTACCTTCATCGTCAGGAACACAATCTTCGTCTTTTTCCCCAAATTTTCATTAACTTTATCTTCTGACGGTAATTCAACAAACTGTGGTTCATGTGGTTCTGAAGGGATTCAAATTCTAAACCCATTTCAGTCTCGAACCCCCAATATATCTTCTTCAGAAGCTCTAGCAATGATTTCTTTCAAGGCAACGTGTAAGTCTGCTTCTTCTGGTGTCGTAGGAGTTCTTGCAATATTTTAAGTTTGAAAAGTTATTTGTAACATATCCACAAGATTGGCAATGTTAATTCATGGCATTCTCTTCGTCAGATTTGTTATATGTTCGCAAACTGATATTTTGTAATATAATAATAAACAAATAATACATAATTGTGATATTCGCTTGCTAGTATTTCTACCTAGGTTCTTTTTAAAGAGTAAACTATTTGGGAGATGCCTTTAAACATTTTTTTCTAACAAGAAGCTCTATGGTTTCGATAAATTGCGTTAAAAAACGCAATTACAATTACTTCAAAAGTGTTATCACATTTTCGTTCATTTACATACATATGTAGTACATCCCACGTATACATTTAACATGAGAAAATGTTTTTTTTTTGATTTAAAGGTAGAACTTAATAATAAAGATGTATGTAGTTGAATTCTGTATGAAACGACCCCTTATTTGCGTCCAAAAAAATTTAAAAAACCCCTTTAAATAGGTTGGGGTGAGGATTTTTCCATTCAAATTAATAAATTTTGAAATGTCGATTATGTTATTGTTTATTGCCCTTTTTACAATTGAAAACCTATTTTTTAAAAATTTTTAAGTATCTCTAATAGCTTTCGAGATATTAGATAAATTTCAAGTGGGAGTATTTTTTTATTAGAACCCCTCCACTCCACATACGAAGGATTCCGCAGGAACGGATGCGCGTAATGATCTTGCACTGGATCGCTCTACAAATTCACAAAATTTCAATTTTTTTGGGGAGTCCGGGTTGCCGGTGTTCCCTTGTAAGTATATTTCTTTTAAGCAAATATACACTACTGTATGTTAAAATGTTTACCGTGGATTGTCTATACTAGAATTTATTAAGTAATCCATAGGGACTCTGTGTGAGATAAATATGAAAGGAAGGAAGAAAAAAAGGTCCGAATTCACAAAATTCTATATTGGGGAAATCACGCGACCGGTTTTGTGTTCAAAAACATATCATATTGCAAGGCCAGCTACAAGGAATCCAACACTAATTATTTTATATGACAATATAATTAAATTATTTTTTTTATTAATGCAATTAGGTGGGGATTATTACTAAATTGTTTAAATAGTAATGGGAAGTTCTAATGAAACTGCATATTGCGGTCCCTGCTTAAATGTTCCCGGGAAATTTAAAACTGCTTTAGAGAAAGTTCTTAGGGAAAATTTACAGAATACTTCCTGTTAAATTACATATGTTTAGATATTTTATGATATTAAAAAAAATATAATTTCTTTCCAGTATATGAGATCTCACCTCCATTAACTGTCACAGGCACTGAAATCTAAACTTTAAATGCAAATTATATCAATACATTACAGTTTTTAAACATAATTTAAAAACAAACTCATAAAATTAACATCCCCCCAATGTTATTTTAAATTCCAAAACAAATTTTTTCAAAAATTGAAAAGTATGTCCTAATTTCCCCACCTCCGAATAAAACGTCTAAATTCACAATAAACCTGGATGGCCTAAAGAGTATTAAAATTGTCGTTATTCATTTTAATGGTAAAATGAAAATGCCCATGTCTGTTCAAGGTTTAAACGTGAAAATTTATTAGTTTTATCCTGTTTTAAACGACATTTCGTACCGAAAAAGCATAACCCTGCCCCCGTTAATGTCAAAAAAATTGTCAAGTTATTATATAATCATTCATTTATTTTTTTTATGAATTAGATCAGGGTTTTTTAGGTTAGTTCGGTCAACAACCACCCAGTAAATGTAAGGCAGCGAATTTGAATTAAAGCTCCTCCCGTTAATAAGTTTTTTAAAGGAGGTGAGAATAAAGGAGAAGAAATTAAGATTTAAAGAAAATGTTTATTTCAGTAAATTACATCAAAGAAACTAGAAGATGGTTAATACCAAGGAAAAATCCAGAAAATTAAAAACCAGCGATTAAAAAATTGCAAAAAAAATTACGTAACCGAATTAGAAACGTCGTTTTACATGAACAAAAAAAAAAGAAGGAACGGGAGGGTATTTGGCTAGAAAAGAAGGGGGGAGGTTTAAAAAGTGTAGGTGAGATGAATGATGAAAATAATGGAGATTCCGAAGCAAAAAATCATATGATGAAGAAACGAAAAGAGAATTGTTTGAAAGGACATTAGAAGAAAATACCTCTCCTGCCAGTCCAGTTTCATTTGAGGAGCCTATGATACCCCAGGAAGCTGTACCGGCACTTCGTCCCATTTCAAGACAAGCCACCCTGGGTAAAGTCATGCAGCGAAAGAACAGAGAAAAACTTAAGAATGGGACTTAATAGTGAGAAAAGAGTTGAAAAATACAAAAAGAAAGGGCAAGTGTTAAAAGAAAGTTACCCAATACACCTAACAAAATAGTCAATGATATTCTCAAAGGACAATAAGTTATTCCTGAAGTAAAAAAACCCGTAGTGTTTTCTCAAGCTATTCAACGGCAGCGAAAAGTCAATTTTCAAGAAAAGCAAACCGTTTCGGAGAAAAAAGGGTTCTACATCAAACGTAGGAGGAAAAATTATTTAAAAATATCGATTTAGGTCTTTGTTGGGTTTAACAACATCTAGAAGCCTAGTGCAAAAAAAATGGCGGTTTTACAATGTTAGAAAAACTAAAAAAACCACTATCAAAAGAATTGGAAGAATAGTAGATTTTTTCCAAGAAGATAAAGTTAGTTGCCTATGTACAGGGAAAAAAGATACAGTAACGTTTAGAAAAGTAAAAAAACAAAATAGATACCTGAATGGATCTCTACAAAATACATACAACCATTTCGAAAAAGTTCATCCGCAAATGAAAATCAATTACGAAAGTTTTTGTACATTACACCATTTTGGGTTCTAAAACCCTGTGTTAGGCAGAGGAATACGTGTCCCCGTATAGTTCACGAGAACATTACCCTTTTAATAACAAAAGCAAAAATACTTCATATTATTAAAGCAAAAGATCCTAACTATTGTTTTTTTTTTAAATTATATATATTATGTTAAATATTTACATGGGAAATATCAGCTCTCAATCTAAACCGTATAGGGTATTCAGTATAGCCACTCGATAGATATGAAATTCCCTCTGGATATAAAATTCTCCTAAAAGAAACAACAGGGTAAATTCAAAGGTATTTCTAACATTATTTCGTATATTAAATATGTTTCGTTAAGGTATCTTCGTTTTTGGCAGTAAAATTTCGTATTTAAGGGTTATTGCGGTGATTTTAGAGCATGGATTCGTCTAGTTTGAGTCATCTAGTAGCATCCCTACATTCATTCCCCCAAAAATTCCTCGTTAGATTATATTTGCTGTATAAAGAAACAATCGCCATCGCGATTAAAAGAAAGGAGAAGAGGGACGCCAATAAATTCATCAATCCTGGTTAAGCATTCTTCGAGTTAACTAGTATTTTGGCTGCGGCCCCAATTTAAAGTGTCCGATATAGAAATTAGAGAATAAATTCAAGGTAGAAGAAAAGGTTGGAGGTTAGAACAGGCAGATTTCCTGTGATTGTCATAAAGAACATAGAGCCTAGATAACATCTTCGATAAATCAAGGTTAGTTTTATTTCTCAATTTTAATATTCGTTAATTTCCATTTATTGACCTCAAAATCATTAAAAATTGCCAAAAGAGTGTCAAAGAATACACCCGAATCCCACAAAAGAGTTAAACATTTAATTCAACCACAAAATTCCAATTCTTTTAACAAAATCCATGAGATAAAACATTTCAACATATAAAAAAAGGGATAAATAATCTTAAATATCAACTCATTATTATTTAAACAATCCAGAAATAATTCATAGGAGGAAATTCAAATGGTGACGGCTATTATTTATTAGGGATCGAGATTTTGCCAGCAGAGACAGTCAATTTACTCAGTATTAACAAATTAATTCAAAAGTCTTCCGTTATTTGTGAGTTTCAGAACAAGCATTTTATAACGAATAATTTTTTTCATAAATCCATAATAAAGAAGTTTTTCGTTCTGTGCTCCAGCAACACAGCGAAGTTACTGCATTATGACTTATTAATAGCACCTTGTATACTATCTTTAATATCTTTCTGCAGCTATCACCGAGTGACCTTTCAACAAATATTTTATGAAGAGTATCAAATATTTATTACATTAGCCGTACTTAACTTGCTATAATACTGTGAAAAATATCCAAATGGACATTTTATGTTCATTTTAAAAGCTCGATAACGTCAAGGCCCACTTCTATACGCATATAACTATACACATACGATAAACAAATTCATAAAAGCGATCGCCCGAATCCTTGGCACCTACCTGAAGTAATTATAACGGAGTTAGTAACTTAGTTGCATACAGTCGCGAAGTATATGGCTTTCCACGGTACCATTCTCGTAAAAAAGGTGTTAGCACTAAATGCCGGTAATTAAAACAAATAACAGAGTGCATCAGGAGCAGCTTACGGCAGCCATATAAACATAAATATAAACTTAATTATGAATCTAGTCATTGCGGGCGTAGCTTTCCGTGGAATACATAGGTGCCAGCGATGAAACAGGTCTGCTCGGCGATGCTAATATGAAATACATTTAGGTCCATTCCGCTAATATGCAGTAAAATTATAGTAATAATAAAGGTGGTACGCGCCAGACTAATGTCTGTTAGCGCGCAAGAGGTATTCATTAACGAAATTCCCGGCACGATTTAGAAACAAACGAGTAATTAATATATACGCGTGTTTCTGTTGGTTTTAGAACATAAACTTTAGTTTACTAAGGCCTTACAAGTGGGCATTTTAGTATAATAACACTAATTGTCATGATGTCAGTGGCAAATACTAGTCCATGTAGGAAAAACATTTTTTTCATGAAAGCATGTGCTTCTATGTTTTATACCGGCTGTCCCAGATTCAATGTAGGAAGCGATATCTTCCTTATCTGTAGAGATATAAGATCGAGCAAGATGTCGTCGAAAATGGTTTGTAGTGTCCTAAAAAATATACTTTTTAAATCTACCCCTACTAAACCACCCTCTAAGAAACCTCCCCCGAACATTTTTTTTTAATTGCACCCCTCATCTTTTTGACCATATCCAATAAAAGAAATATTATGATAGTAAAAAAAAACCTAAAGTTAATATATAAAATTAGGAGCAAATGATCATCTATAACTAATGAAAACGTTTCTTTTTATATCACAGTATAATTAAATTATTTCTTTAATAATATAATTAAATAGGGATTATTTTTATGTAATATAATAATTAATAAGTTAATATTTAAGTTGATTTATTCATTTTAGCCTTCGCCTAGTCAAAATAACATTCATTCTTGACTATCACACTAAAACTTCCCGTATTAGTCCCACAAATTTGCAAAATTAAAATTTGTTGTTTAATTCGATATTGAATATTTTATAATCTACCCCTAGATTTCTAACGACGTACCGCACTGTCTCTTACACCTACCTATACTTAAAACGAAAAAGAAATAGATCCATTGCCATATTACCTGTCTATTGTAATGCTTCTAACACATTCTGCGCCATAAAAAGAGCTTGCATACTACCGTAAAGGTATGCAAGAACGAAATTAAGCATAAAACTTCTAAAATTATTATGGAAAAGAACATAAACAGACGCGTGAACTGCAATTTATCGAAAACTATAATGTTTATATTATCGCAGAAGTTGCGCCTGCTAATAAAAATACGATACGCTCCTTATTGCTATTAATATTTCGACGGCGGATAAAACTTATAAAAGTATTATGTTTGTGCGGAATGTCGGGTATTGTTTATTTTGAATCGAAGAAGAAGATGGCGCAGCGGCAGGGAACAAGAAAGCAAAAGGCAGCGACATAGGGCCCAACGGCGGCGTTTTACCTTAATGGATCTGGCTTCATTCTAGCGTAAACAAACTTTCTATTTGTTTTCCTCCATCAAATTCGGTATATTATTATTATATCGGGAGGCCGAAAGTTTCCCGTTATACGGAAAATAAAAAAGACGATGACAAATAATAATAAATTGTACGAAAGAAACTTAGTTGTTCAAGTTGTTTAGCAGAAATAAATTACGAGTCATCCTCTAGGACGATTACACTTCTACAACATTATCCGGTAAGAATTTTTGTCGTTTCGGTGTACAGAAAAAAAGAACATTAATCTTAAGACAACGTAAACTACAAAAAGGATGTATAAACTAGGTTAACTACATTTCATGATGACTGGAATAGTCTTAAATTAGAATAAATATGCCGACTACATTGCATAAAACTCCTTTGTGACGAATACATTTTCTATTACTGCTACTTGCAAAATTACAGTAGATAATTATATAACACTGAAACACTTCACTGAAACCCTTACCACAACATTTCACTCGCACTGGACGCACGTTTCGATAGCCAAGTTATCATCATCAGTAGTAAAACTAAACTGTTCATTTTTGCTGATGTTCCAGCTCACAAGGGAACACCGATAATTTCCGGGCTAACGTAAAAGAGGTATGTGATTGTCTTCAAAGAATTTCTTAACCTTTTTTGCCACATGGCAAGGAGCATTATCTTGCATAAATATACGCCCTGTCGGTACGCGACGTCCTGGCTTAAAATACGGTAATAATGTGTTTTTTAACACATTCATGTACTGCTCTTGACGCTGGGTCCGTCTTCACTAATCACTCCCCAAATCATTACCTGCGGAGGGCGTTTTACAGTTCGAAGAACCGTGGACTCTGTGAGACGTTCGCCAGGTCGTCTACGAACAAATTGTACTCGCTGCACTAACTTACAGAACGAGCACTCGTCACTAAAGGAAACCTATTAAATAATGCAATTCAGTAAAAATCATGTTGTTAAGTTATTCATCTTTTCCAATTCTCGTCTGTGAAATGTCGATATTCTCTTGCAAAGTTGGGGACGAGCAGATTTCATTTTTCTATTAAACGCGGGTTTTTTATAGGTATTCGGCCCATTATGCGATTTTCGCGCAATCGGCGCCTGACAGTTCTGCTCGAAATCTCTATTCCTCTCTTTTGTAATTTTTTTTGAATTATTTTAATTGTGCAAATCTATTGCTCAAAGCCTGATGAACAATTTCACGGTCAGATCTCTTCGAAGTTTTTCTTTCCGACCGCACTTTGCTCGTCTTTGTGTCGATGTCTAGCTCCTTCGTTTAAGTTTCTAAACTAAACGGTACAGAAGAAAGAGATACTTTCTTTAAAAAATATCGATGCATTCTCTAAACTGTGAACTCGCTAAATGTAAGTTGATAACTGAAATATTTATATATACGTACTTTACTTTTCTAAATATCATTTCTCTGGTATTTGTATTTATTGATACGATAATCTAGTCCCCCTATAAACGATCGCATTCAAAGCAAAAGAATATCACTATAATACGATGGGAATTTCCAGGTAAAAAGGTTGATTTATGACATGTTTCAAATAATATGGCCAGAGACTGTAGGTCCGTTTATTAGTAGGAACATCCGTAAGTATAGAGGAACTTTTCTTAACATCACAATTAGTGAGAAAATGCATACTAGAAAGAAATATGTTCCAGTGCCTGTTATTTATTATCTGCAATATTTTCGTCGCAAAAACTTTTTAGTATATTTAGAACGGGATTGGGAGAAAAACCCCATAAATTTTTTTTATTTAAAGGGGAGTATTAAAAATTGATATTTTTTAGTTTATTTAGGGGATCACTTAAACTGTCAATTCCTTCTTCTATTTTTATGGTCTATGGTTTGAGGTATCTACAGTTTAGCTAAGTCTCCAAAATGGTCATCGATAAAATTTTAAATTAAGTTGTGGAGAGGGACCCCAAAGGCACATCTAGATATTTGCGTATCCTTATTATATCCCAAGTATTTAAAAAGCGACTTTGTTCAAAAGTTCAAAATTATTTATCCGTATCTTTCAATATTTAATAAGAACATAAAACGAACTCTTGCGATAGTTTTGTCCTTTCACCTTTCACATATTGCTCAGAAATGTATAATAGTAATAATAGTAATAACAACAATAGTAATAATAGCCTTTATTGTGCAAGTTACGCATAATAAAAATACCCAAAAAACTGAGAAAAAGAACTTTGCCCAATAAAAAACAATATTAATATCACGCCTGTTTGGACACCTTCACTGTAAGTCGGGTCCAAAAAATTGAGAAAGCATGTCTCCGGCATATCCACGGAATTCGAAGGTACTGGCCGTACAAGCTCAGTGACATTTGTTGGTTAAACATGAGAAATAGAAGAGTACCACCTTGCTTATACAGAAAGATTCGCTTTAGAATTGATGTTCATAATATTTCAACTTGTTTTTGCGGCAAAATTTCACCTCCCTGTCATCGACGGGTCCTTGTAGATCATTCAGTTTTAATATCTACAAGAAATACGATTAATTACATAATGATTTCGAGCTGTGCTATGAGCTATACTGCTTTGTACTGAAAACAACTGTTCTGGAGCGTTTTATGGGGGGAAAAAATGAAAAAAAAAAAATTTTTTTAAATTTAAAAAAATGGTGGGCTATAGGTCCGGGGAAAGGTCCTATATACTCTTTCGGCAGTTTAAATTATATTAGATATCAATTAACGAAATTTTACGAGAATGCTAACCTGGGTTGTAACGTTCGAATACAAAACCCCTATTTATATGTTACGTGCTGGGAACCCCGCGTATTCTTAAACCACCACCGATTTTTTCTTCGCGCTTATAGTGGAATTCAACTGAACACTTCGAAAAAGGGAACACTGCTAAGCGCGTGTTACCTGGATGCATATTTTGAGTAAAGATGAGAAATTGATTGGTGTCCCTTCACTACTTTATTTCATGCGCTATAGCGATTGTTTAATCACGGCTAATTTGGATATCAATACCTTTCGAAATGCAGTTTGATAAAAATTTGAATCGAATATTCTTATTTGTAAAAATAGCACTATGATGCCTACAGGGACGCAACTGATGAAAGACTGATTCTATGCTACTTATGACATTAACACTAAAAATTTAAATATTAAAATTGACTGTCAAGAAGACGTTCCCTTTAGAACGATTTTTAAATTTTTGAAATTATGTAAAAAGGTACAACTGAATTTAGGCTCAATTTAGGCCTTGTTGTGGGGAAATATTCCATTAAAAATAAAGGTTTTAAACGCGAAGAAAATGAAGAAAAGAAAAGCTTTTCACTTCGGCATGTTGTGTTCTTCTTCTTTAATTATCAGGGGATAACCCCTCAAATTGTGTGAATATGAAAAAATTTTCGTGATTTGTTTTTTTTAGTGGGGGCCCGTATTGTATACAGAAAAATAACATTTATGGCCAAGAAAAGTAAAAAAGGGTTTACCCCTTCATCGGGTTCTACCAAGGTTTCAGACATAAGAGCATTTAATTTGATTCTATTTTATTTTGTAATTATTCCCTAAATATAAATTTGGGTTATTTTTGTATATTTATTTAGTAGTAGTAGTAGTAGTTTATTGCGCCATCAATTTTACATGGTTTGTAAAAAAAAATGTAATTATATACATAAATGTATGTGTGTGTCTATACAGTGGGTACGTATGCCTATTTTAAAAAATTTTCATAAAGAAAAAAATTTGGATAAATAAACAACAAACAAAAAAAAAACATTAAGACAAAAAAGACTTAAGTTGTATAGATAAAATCATAAAAAAAATATAGATAAAATAACATTGTAAATAAAGTTGTAAATAAGCGCTGTACTTTTTAAAAAGGCAAAGGACATGAATTCGCGATATTGTAAAAAACATTTTTGTGTAAGAGTTTTTTTACACTGCCGGTAAACTTCTTTAAGTTCATTTCCTTGATGTTTTCTGGAAGATGGTTATCAATTTTTGGACCCCAGTAGTCAAGCGATTGTTGCGTACCGGAAAGTCTGTGCAGTGGAATCGCTAAAGCGTCCTTGCCCCTAGTTTGAAGTTGGGGAAATTTGAGTGTGTACTGAAACTTGATAAGTTTTTTGTGTGAACCTCGCACATGCTAGGATGTATACACTCGCGATGGTAATACGCGCCCGCGTAAAAAAGAATCACGACAACTATCTTTTGTTGTAGATCAAACGCACCTAATAGCGCGTTTTTGAAGGAAAAGACATTTTCAGGCGTCGACGCCCCCAGACCAGGACCCCTATGTAGCTATGCGGAAGTTTCGTAATAGGTTGTTTAGCTGCGTTAAACGTTGAGACGACAATCCTTCTAATTGTATAAATTGAGAGCTTAATTTATTGCATAGCTTAATATGGTAGTTCCAACCCAGTTTCGGGCTGGAAGCCCCGGGAAAACACCCCGATTCCTCCGTGCGAGCACCAGAGAAGATAAGAGTTTGTGTTTTTTTTTCATTTATTTTAAATTTGTTGGCCTTAAGCCATTTTTCTATCGATGAAGTAGCTGACTTTCTCCTATACTTCATTTCTTCATCGTTGCCCGTTACTAAAAGCGAAGTGTCGTCGGCGTAAAAAACAATTTTATTTTCCCCAATGTTGTCCCAGATCATTAAGATATAGATGAACATAACCGGACCGACAATCAGCCTTGTGGCAAGCCGCAGGACATATGCCGCACAGAAGAGCAATGATTGTTCCACAGCACTACATATTTTTTTTAGATACGATTGTATCAAATTCCAGAAAATACCTCTGATCCCGTAGTAATATAATTTTTGTAGTAATATGTCATGCGGAACAGTATCAAATTTTTTACTGAGACATCAGTTTAATTCGTTTTTTTTGTCATTCGGGCTGCTAAATTTCCCACAAGGCTAATCGCTGTGTAATAGTAGACCTTCCTGGCCTGTATCCATGCTGTGCGTCAGTTAAGGTTCATTCTTTTAAAAAAACGATAATATTTTTTCCCCTCAGGGGCATTCGAACACTTTCGATATTACAGGCAGTAAAGAGAGGGGCCCTGTAGTTTTCCTTATTGTTCTTTTCTCCAGCTTTATAGATAGGAATAATCT
Source organism: Dynastes tityus (assembly GCA_029618875.2). Classification (NCBI taxonomy): domain Eukaryota; kingdom Metazoa; phylum Arthropoda; class Insecta; order Coleoptera; family Scarabaeidae; genus Dynastes; species Dynastes tityus. Next base: position 13,956,088 of record JAROYD020000003.1, read on the forward strand.
TAGCTAACTTTAGCCCTTAGGGAATTTTCCCTTGGTTAACACATGCGTTTATTACATACATTAAAGGCAAGATATTTAAAAGCTACCTTTTTTAACACCCCAAATCAAATCATAACATCTCTCTTTTTTTTTTTTTAGGTTGTAGATAATGTGTTAAACCCTCCCCGACAGTAACCGGTTAAAAAAAACAAGAATTATGAGGACTCTTAGCTACGTTTGTTGAAGAGAATTGTAGTTGGGACATTGACATCGTCATTAACTCTAGTATTTCCGATGCTACCAAAATAATTACTAAATATATTTTGTGAGAAGTGTGTTTTTGGTATCTCTGCTTTATGTTTCCTAAAATTCCCTTTTTTATTACTTACCAGATAGCTCGCTGGTTTTAGGGTTTAAAAAAGATCTGCTCATTAGTTTTTTTTTGTTTTGTTTTTAATTCTATATAATAACTTTTTAAAATCTTTGTATGTTTATATGTCTCAGAGTCATTTCCACTTTTGGGAAGGAAAAGGCAATTTGTTTTTTTAGTACCAGTTCTGACCTTCCAATAATCCGATTCACAAAAGGGTTTTTTTTTTCAGGAAAGCACAGATAGTACATTTCCAATACAACCTTATGGGAAATTGCTAAATTGTTGTTGTGCCTACCATTTGTGATGTCCCTCCACCATAGGTAAGTAAATATTTTTTTTAATGTCTCAATACCGTTTTCGTTTATATCCGGGTTTTGATAACTTTTTATTTTTTTTTAGGTGCAGACAAGTTGAAAGGTACCCGAATTAGTTGGCCATATGATCGGACATGTGTGTTTCCATCGTTCTGGTATCTATTATGTTGGTTATTTTTAAATATATTGTCTATACAACTTTTGTTTTTGCGTTTCTACCTATCCTAGAGTAATCGTTTAAGGCAAAAAAAAAGTCAAAGGAATTGCGACTTCGAATCTGTGCTCTTTCTCTCTCTTTTTCAGAAGTCAACATTTAAAAACACCTGCTAGGTATAAAGTAGCAGTTTGGAAGGAATCTGAAATATTCGTTAATACTGTATTTAATACATCTAGGAAAATATTTAGTTCAGATGGTGGCTGTATAGGTTTACGACACTATTTGTTTTTTAGTTGTACTCCAGCAATCTCGATATTTCCTTCATTGAGAAGTTGTTATATGTGACAGTTCGCTTTTCATAGCCCCACGCACCAATATCAGCGCCCCTCCTCTTCGGTTTGTCCTTCCATAGCATCCACCAATTTTATAATTTTTAATATGCAGTGCTTTTGTTATGTTTGCGTTTAGCCAATGTTCGGTGATACATGGGATATCAAATTGATTAACTGCTAGAAATAATTCCCAAAGGGGCTTCTTTTTTTTTTACAGATTGTATTTTAGATTTAATATTTTAAAAATGTTATCATTTTCTTCTCTTTTTTTGCACCTTCGAGTCGAAAATTCATCTTTGAATTTAGGAACCGGAAACGACGCACTGCTGCTCCTACTGGCCACATATTCGGATCATATACTTGCGATACGTACTTAATCGGAAAGGACACGGGAAAGACGCACTTTTCTGTCCTCTTTAGTTCAACACATTCAAAAGGAATTCCACCGGCCGTAACTTTAAGATGTTCTAATACTTGAATGGCCCTCGTTTCATTATTAAGTCTGTAAAGATGCAAATGTTTTTTCTAGCGATACTTTTAATAGTAGACTCATGCTGTCCAATTACTATATTACTATTGCGTCGATTTGTACCGTATCAACTTTATTTACGTTCTCATTGACGATATTATTTTCATTTTTTCCCCTTTTTTCGATTTGAGAGCCAATGACCTCCACTGTTGGGGAAGAAACTGTTGTATTCTTTTTCTGTTTCGTATTTTTGTAAAATTTTTTTTTCTATGACGGTGTCGTCTGAGTTTACTATCGTCTGAATTGTCAAGATTTTCTCGGACATTTCTTGGAATACCGTTAATATTAGTTAAGAGTTTTATCAATTGGGTGTTTGACTTTTCAGTATTTTGACTTCGTTTTTAGAGATTTTATTTTGTTTATTACTTCGTCAGTGTGTTGCTTTTTGCATTATTAATAATCTTTTTATAAATTTATCGCTTTTAAAAAAACCCCTCGACTTCTAGTAAATCTTCAGTATTTAATGCACTACGCGTCTTCATCTTTTTTGTTCTCACTATTCATTGTAATAAACAGATTATATTGTTAAAGTATTCAAGAACAGCTACACGTGTCCGTCGCGCCCAACTCGTACAAAACCTAATTTCGTCTTTTTATGGCAATGTATGAAATAAAGGCATTCATTATTATTATTTTTGCTATACTTTTGACGACATTTACATGTTCCAGAATTCGTTTGTCAGAATATCTTTGTTGGACTGCTACATTAGCCTACAGTGATTGAATAACGTTCTCCTCTCAAAACATACTTTCTTACCTTTCGTTGAGTCCTGCAAATTAATGACCTATTCAGTAAATTAATTCCGAACAATGGTACCGATAATTACTCCTAATTGATACCATTATTGCCTGACGCTACATTCAAAATTTACTTTATTATCTGCTCACCCGAAGAGAGAAAAACAAGCTATTCTTTGGGAGTGCGTTTGCTTTGACTGGCTCCTCGAAAATTAAGACAAACTGCTACGGCTGTACCATCGGCACTAAATAACCGATTATCGAGTTTCGTTTCAGGTGTATTTTTCTCAGGACGTTCGACTGCCCCGATCGGTTAGTTTACACACGAACGTGCCAGCCGTCCTTCTATAGGCAGACAGAAAGGAATGGTTTCACGTCTGTTGCGCCCACTGACTAATTATCACGTCGACGATATACAAAACGAAATGTGTTTTCTCTCAACGGATCCTGTTTACATGCCTAATATAACGCGTGTATTTCTTGGGATTTTGGCACCCTAAAGAACTTGTGACGTGAGACGATGTCGAGAATTACAACGTTCTGGAAATTATTGTGAAATGATTGCCATTATTAATTGTGCAAAAGCACATCTTATGCTAAAGTTTGTCAACGTGGAATGGCTCTTTCACTCACTTCTAAAAAGTAACCTGATTAGGTTACTGAAAAGTTACTTAATCAAAATTTTATTTGGAAATTAGGAGGATGCGTCAAAGGTGTTTGGTTTCTAAATAGATTTTAAGGTCGTTGTTGTGAAAATACGGAATTTGTATTTTTTAGAAAGTTAAAATACTAATTTAACTACTAGCATTTTATAAATAATGCGTGTCACTATTCCTGTTAAATGTCCTGCACAAAGAATGAAAATAAAACAGCCAAAACCAATGCTTGGTTGCACTGGAAGCAAAGGACAATTTTGTATGGGCATCAGATAAGCCAGTGATTCTGTATAACATCCTTCTTATTCCGCACATGGTAACGGCTGTCGCAAGTTTATTTCAGGCTTAATTTATTCTAGGTTGCGGCACAGATGCATTTTCTTGAACTTTTAGTTCTTCTTGACTTGTTGATACATCTTCACTTGCACACTCATACTGTGGTGATTGCTGTAGATAAATATAGTTGCTGTTCTTCACATACGTCGAAATATGATTTTAAGAATATCTTTATGTTGTTCTTTTGCTTCTCTGCTTTACGTTTGAGATTTTGAGATTAAGATAACTTTTTTGAAGACATTTAAACTAAAAATAAGTTTAGAAGTGTAGACAAAAAAGTCGAAATTGTTTGAAAACAAATCGAGCATATGGAAGAACACTGAAACAGTTCACTAAAACCCTTACCACAACACTTAATCTGACTGAGCACGTTTCATAACTATGTATTTGAAATATTTTGAATGGATTTAATTGAAATACCAACAGTTGAGGTTATTGCCAAGAAAGTTTCAGATAAAGAAAAGTTCTCAAGAAAAAGTTTCCCAAATTAGTCACCACTAACAAACCGAAACCTGCCGAGATAATAATCGAACTGATTAGCTAAAAACGATTTCATAGAGTCTTTTAGAAAGAAGAGATCGACTTATTAAAATAAAGGTTTGAAATACAACCCGAAATTTAATAAGCCTCCGGTTAAAAAGAAATTATAGTTGGCATAGAAAAACGCGATCAGTAATTTTGATGATAACACGAAAAATTTTATTCGTACCGCCTGTAAAAGTCAAATTTTGGAAAATATGCAAAGGAATGCACCTGACATTGCACGAAAAGATCAAATCATTGCTAGAAGACTAAAAAACAAAAATTGTTTTTATTTAAAATCCGACAAGGGAAACACTGTAGTCATCTTAGACAAAGAAGATTATTTTAGTCGAGTCAACACCACTTTGTCACAAAGTTCTTATTCAAAATTATCAAAAAATCCTTTGTCTAAAATGATTACAGAAACTAAAAAGACCATGTTAGAATGTAAGGACGTCATTAGCGACAATTTAAGATTTAGACTAACGGTATCAAACCCAGTACTACCTAGGATGTATTGTTTACCTAAAATACAAAAGCCCGGAAAAAGCATGAGATCCATTGTTTCGAACATCAACAGTCCAACTTACTTACTTTCCAGGTGGTTATCTTACAAATTGAACCAGTTACCTGTACAATTTCCAGATTTGACTATTAAAAATTCTTACGAGTTCATTGAAAAAACTAAGGACATTGAGCTTACTGACAAAGAAATTTTAGTATCGTTTGACGTAAGTTCATTGTTCCCTAGTGTTCCGGTTGATTTAACTTTGGAATATTTAGAAACACTTTTGTTAGATAACCAGATGGATAGAGAGGAAGTTACTACCTTCATTTCTTTGACCAAACTTTGCATGAAACAAAACTTTTTCCAAATTAACAACACTTTTTATCAACAAACGGAAGGAACAGCAATGGGTAACAGCTTATCTCCGTTTATGGCTAACCTCTTTATGGGTAAATTTGAAACTGACCTGAAGAATACTTTGGCTTATTTCCCTCGGCTTTGGATCAGATACGTCGATGACATTTTTTGCATCTTTGACATCAGCAAATGTTCAATAACGGATTTCATAGAACAACTTAACTCAAAATTTCCCTCTATCAAATTTACCCACGAAGAAGAAAAAGACAACAGGATTCCTTTCCTCAACATGTTAGTAATAAGAAATAAAAATAAGTTAGAAATAGACGTACATAGGAAACCTACTAGTAATAATAGATTCATCTTACAGGATTCTAATCACTCATGTGAACACAAACTTTCGTCTATTAACTTTTTGGTGCACCGGTTACTCAATTTTCCTTTAACTAAAGATAGATATCAAAATGAACTAAAAGAAATCATCAATATTTCTAACTTTAACGGATTCTCTGAAGATGTCGTCTATAATACTATTAGGAAACATAAGAATAGATTAAGAATTAGAAATGTAAGCACATTGGAACGCATTGACGGCCGTAATAATAAGAAATATGTTAAATTACCCTTTTATCCATGTTACACCAAGGGTCTTCAAAAAATCTTTTCTAGGATTGACCGTAAGATTGTTTTCTCTTCGAGCAATAACCTTAAAAAACCTTTTAGGAAATTCCAAAGACCCAGTGGATAACATGGATAAATCAGGAATTTACAAAATTTCATGTAACGATTGTGATCAAGTGTATATTGGGCAGCCAAAAAGATCAATCAAAATTAGGTACAAAGAACATTTGGCTCATCTCAAATTCAGAAGGTTTGATAAATCTAGCATTGCCCTACATATGCTTGAAAATAACCATAATGTTGATAATATAAAGTTAATTAAAAACGTAAAGAGTATTGCTCAATTAAATTGTTATGAAGGCATGGAAATTTACAAAAACAAAACTCACTTAATGAATTCAGATTTAGTACCACTAAATTCCAGCCTTTATCCTTTGTTACATCATGTTTAATCATTTATAGTTGTAATTTTAACCATGTGCAATGAACCGCTTCATTGTAATCTAGGATTTATTAACTCACGTCATTCGGCTCATTTACCTTTAGGCTATTTATAGTCCTGTGCAATGAAGCGGCTCATTAAATTTTACGATTTTAAATTTACATATTGCATAATTTATTTTCCTTATAAGGTTAGTTTTTCGCTTAGCTTGTTAGTTCAGTCTTGCTGCTGATGATGATAGCTTCGCTATCGAAACGTGCGTCCAGTGCGAATTAAGTGTTGTGGTAAGGGTTTTAGTGAACTGTTTCAGTGTTCCAGTGCCACAGTTTTAGAGTACGCGCTTAGTTTTTCATGAAGTATAAAATTGGAAAGGGAAAACTAACCTCAAATTGTGACGTTTCGATATAAATGTTTATATTTTACATACACAAACACCGAACCCAGTATTTTGAAACCACTAAAGTTGACTTTTGTTTCGTATTGAAGGATAATTTAAGCACTGAACACTTGCAAAACAACACTTACCCAAACACGTGATGATACAGTGGTAGTTTGAACTAAACTGTGATAATTATAAGCGTCTCTTGACTCCTTTGTTGGCGATAGCGATTATTTAATCACGGCCAGTTAGGATATACCTTTCGAATTACAATTTAATATTAAATTCCAAAGGACGCAACTGATACTCTATGACATTTGATGACATTACCGACAGCCATAGAACATTGACTGTTCCTAGCGTACACAACAACTTCATTACGAAAGGTATTCAATTTACGATATTACGACAGAGATAGACACGATTGAATTTATTCCTTATACTGTTGCAGGAAAATATTTCATTAAATATCAACATTTTTGTGTAAAGAAAATTGGAAGAATGGCAGTTCTTTTGATGTAATTCATAACTTTGTTTTTTTTCTTACGTTTTCTTTCATTTCATATTGTGTATGTATTTAAATTTAATTGTCCTGTAATTGCGTGTACTGTTAGGTAATAAATGAATGATTATTATTACTATTATTAAATATATTGATGGGCCTGCCTACAATGCTTGCCTCGCTTACCACCTAGTGTCGCCCCTGATTGCAACTACTTGGTTTTATCTAATCTTCCATTTTTTTTCAACTAACTTCATTATCATGTCGTGGATGTATTAGAAGAACCTTACAGATTGAACCTGTTCATAAGTTTCTCTCTGACGGCAAACTTTGTGAAGCAATGAATGTATTATACACATATTATTTCAGTGGCCGATAATTAGTTTTTTTTACTATTCACTTCGTAATAATGACTTAACAGAATGGGAGCAAGTTCATAGTGTTGAGTCATTGAGTCAATTTTTACCCATTAATAGGGCTATTGTTTTCAAAAGTATTTAGGTAACATGTTCATTGAGTAGGTACTGAAACATAATTATAGTCAGTATCTGGTAAATCATATTTGTTGTTCACATGTACCACATCGGATTGAGATGTAGGACGTGACGAGCAGTTTATACATAGAAAAATAGATAGAAACAATCTACACAGTCAACCATAAGCAAACAGCAGCTGAATCCTTTTATTTTGATCTTACGAATGACAAAGAAGTCTTAAATATTATTAATCGACTACGTAACACTAACGCAACTTGTCATGATTGTATATCAGTCAAAATCATTAAAATTGTAGCCAACATCGTATCACCAGTTTTAGCAGATCTTTTTAATGAGTCTGTAGCATGTGGTAAGTTTCCTGGCGTTTTGAGGACAAGTACTCTGATTCCAATTTTGAAAAGGAACAATCCCAAAGAAATTGACAAATACCGACCTATTAGTTTAATTAGCGTCTTTAGTAAAATTATAGAGAAGATTGTTCTCAACAGAGTTGTCGATTTTTTCCATAAGCATGACATATTAATTTCGCGCCAGCACGGTTATCGCACTGGCCGGTCAACGGAGACAGCTACTGTTGATTTTATCGATTGTGAAACAGGTACATTGAGGAGGGACTTTGGGGCGGCGTCTTTTTTGAATGACTAGAGCGTTTGACTGTGTTGACGTAGACTTTTTTTTAAAATAGCTTTGTTCTTTGATATACGCGGAAATATTTTGAACGGCATAGAGACTTATTTTCGGTATAGATCCCCCTAGTGCGTTTGGGAATGTTTTCTCTAGTCATCTGGTGTCGGCTGCGGTGTGCCACAAGGCTCTGTGCTGGGGCCTTTTTATTTTCACAACTTTCATAGATGACTTACCTAACCATTTTTGAGGCATGTTACGTTGTAGAATGATGCAGTGGTTGTTCTTAGAGAAAAAATTTAAAAAAGAAATTATAAGCAAAATATCTAAGTCATAAATGAGTTTGAATTGTGATGAAAAAAAAGTCTTTAATATTAAATACGAAAAAAACCTCTGTAGTTCGTTTCTGTACCAGAATTGCGATATTATAGCCCTTTGAAGTGATTGTAAATGGTAAATGATTTGCACAAACGGTAAAAAAGTATCTAGGTGTTCAGGTTGACTGTGTTTTTAGTTGGAAAACCCATATTCATTATGAATGTAAGTCAGTAAACAAAAATTACTATTTTCTTTTTAAATTTTAAAAAACTATGGTCAACCAATCGATTTTTACAAATGTATTTTCTCTAGTACAATCTATTTTCAATTATAATATTGTTTTATGGGGAGCGGGTTTTTTTTAAATAGGGGGCAGAGGGATTATAAGGGTTATTTTTTTTTAAATTTTACAGTCATGCAACCTACTTTACTACTCATTACAAATAACATCCTCACTATTCCTGCAAATATATATTTTGTTGTATTAAAAATGTAACCAACGACTTAACTGGGGGCTGTCTGGGTGATATATGGCTATAATATTAGACATATTGATATGTTGCCTTTGGGTTAAAAGAAGATTTTGAACGATCTCCCTTTATATTGGGAAAAAACTTATTAATCATCTACCTGCGGATATAAAATTTCTCAGCCTCCCGGCGATTTGACAGGGCTCAAAAAACTACTTGGTGCAGTTGTCCCTTTTCGGTTGACGAATATTTCACATAAATTGACTCCCTTTTTTTGTCCATGTTTCTGTGAAGTTTTACCATGTGTTTTGACACTATTCTTAGTTTTACACACTTGATTTTTACATTTACATAAATGATATACATTTATGTATTATTATTGTATTAAATATCCCCTGTCATTTTTGATTCACGGACAAAAAAATATTATTTTAAGGTTCAAATATCGCGCAAAAGTAGGTACGTGAGATACAGTATTATTAAAAAAAAATATATTCTTCCTTTTATTGACGTCTTGATGTCCACTGCGACAAAAAAACTAC
>JAROYD020000003.1:13965383-14089487 GCA_029618875.2 Dynastes tityus
TTTTAATTTTGAAAAGGAACAATCCCAAAGAAATTGACAAATACCGACCTATTAGTTTAATTAGCGTCTTTAGTAAAATTATAGAGAAGATTGTTCTCAACAGAGTTGTCGATTTTTTCCATAAGCATGACATATTAACTTCGCGCCAGCACGGTTATCGCACTGGCCGGTCAACGGAGACAGCTACTGTTGATTTTATCGATTGTGTATACAGGTACATTGAGGAGGGACATATGGTGGCGGCTGTCTTCTTTGACATGACTAGAGCGTTTGACTGTGTTGACGTAGACTTTGTTTTAAAATAGCTTTGTTCTTTGGATATACGCGGAAATATTTTGAACGGCATAGAGACTTATTTTCGGTATAGATCCTGCCTAGTGCGTTTGGGAGATGTTTTCTCTAGTCATCATGGTGTCGGCTGCGGTGTGCCACAAGGCTCTGTGCTGGGGCCTTTTATTTTCACAACTTTCATAGATGACTTACCTAACCATCTTTGAGGCTATGTTACGTTGTATGTAGATGATGCAGTGGTTGTTCTTAGAGCAGAAAATTAAAAAGAAATTATAAGCTAAAATATCTAACGTCATAAATGAGTTTGAATTGTGATGCAATAAAGATCGTTTAATATTAAATACGAATAAAACCTCTGTAGTTCGTTTCTGTACCAGAATTGCGATATTATAGTCCTTTGCAAGTGATTGTAAATGGTGAAATGATTGCTGCACAAACGGTAACAAAGTATCTAGGTGTTCAGGTTGACTGTGATTTTAGTTGGAAAACCCATATTCATTATGAATGTAAGTCAGTAAACAAAAATTACTATCTTCTTCTTAATTTAAAAACTATGGTCAACCAATCGTATCTTTTACAAATGTATTCTTCTCTAGTACAATCTATTTTCAATTATAATATTGTTTTATGGGGAGCGGGTTATTATTTAAATAGGGGTGCAGTAGCGGATTATAAGGCTTATTTTTGGTTTTAAATTCTTACAGTCATGCAAGCCTACTTTACTACTCATTACAAATAACATCCTCACTATTCCTGCAATATATATATTTAGTTGTATTAAACATGTAACCAACGACTTAACTGGTGGCTGTCTGGATGATACTCATGGCTATAATATTAGACATATTGATATGTTGCCTTTGGATTAACAGAAGACTTTTGAACGATCTCCCCTTTATATTGGGAAAAAAACTTATTAATCATCTACCTGCGGATATAAAATGTTCTCAGCCTCCCGGCGATTTGACAGGACTCTAAAAGACTACTTGGTGCAGTTGTGCCTATATTCGGTTGACGAATATTTCACATAAATTCGACTCCTTTTTCTGTCCATGTTTCTGTGAAGTTTTACCATGTGTTTATGACACTATCTCTTAGTTTTACACACTTGATTTTTACATTTACATAAATGATATACATTGTATGTATTATTATTGTATTAACATATCCCATGTCATTTATGATTCACGGACAAAAATATATTATTCTTAAGGTTCGAAGTATCGCGCAAAAGTAGGTACGTGAGATACAGTATTATTAAAAAATAATATATTCTTACCTTTTATTGACGTCTTGATGTCCACTGCGACAAAATACTACTGCCCCGCTAAGCCGCGTAAAACTAAAACATAACCAACGCTTCCATTGTCGATTCACTTAGCTTTCGACGTTGGTCTGAAAACGTTTTCCTGTATTTCGAAAACGATCGTTCTACATCTAGCGAAGTAGGATTTGCGTAATTCAGATATTCCCTTATCTCTTCTCTGCACTCTTTATTCTCAGTAATAGACCGAACCTTTTGTAAATCGGGATTTTTGTTTAAAACTGCACGAAATTTTTGAGCGAAATCTAGTTCTATAGGATCCGCCAAGCTTTCTAGAGCGGCTTGTAAATTATCTAAGGTATTTAATGGGTCTCGTAAAGATAAGTGACTGTTTTGTAACAGCGATATAGAAATTTCATCTATTTGTAATTGAACGTCCGAATTGGAAAAAAGGTGCTGACCATCTCGAACTGCTGCAGATTTATTTGATTTATATTTTAAAATCACATCCTTCACATTTGCGAAATATTTATGACAATAAAATACTGCCTGGAGCCATGTTCTCCATCGAGTTATTACAGGCTGAGGTGGTAGTGGAAGTTTCGGACACAGTTGTTTGAAAAAATGTTTGGGAGATTTCACAAACACTTTTTTGGTAGATGCTATTAAATCATTCACCATCGGATATTTCTTTCGAATGGTTTCTGCAACGAAATGATACGCGTGTATGAGACATGTTATGTGAAGAAGAGTCGGAAAGCATATTTTCAACATCCTACCAACTTTCAGCATTGTTGCAGCTCCATCAGTAACTAACATTGTGACTTAGGCTACTGTGATACAACATTCTCTTAACAAATCCTTTATTATCTTCACAACGGTTTCAGAATCACCCTTTTTAATCCTTTTACTGGTTAATAACATGGAAGCTGCTGGATCATTACGTTTTAAAGGGAGCTCTACAACATGAATCACTCTGTGTTTCTTACGCAAATTTTCTTTTTTTCAATTCGTCTACTATACAGGTTTTTACTGCACCCTGCGAATGTGGTAAATTGTATCGCAATTGTCTATTGGTTGGTAGTTTCCACGAGGGAACATATTCCAAAAAAGACGAAAGTGTTCATTGTCTACTAGGTGCTGTGGGATGTTACACACACTTAGCATAAAAGTAAAATCATACAGAAATTCCCAGTACGGAATATTGTTGCTTAAATTCAGTACATGACGTTTGCTTTTAAGACGTCTTCTACAGTGAAGTGTATCGCGACCTCTCAACCGTATATTGCATATTTTGCACTGAATGATAGTACCTGACTATTCCAACCCAGGGAAACGGCTAATATATTTATTCACATGCGATGCTAAAGGTAAACCTCGCTTACGATGACCCATGTTTTAAAAGACGCACACCGATATACCGATAATTATCGAACGACCATTCACTTCCACGCCTATCGAATGATGAAACTCTCCACTCCCTTCGCGTCGACCTAACTTCTCTCTTGGCGTTTCTGCCATAGCACGTGTTTGTCGAACCTTAATTATTATTGTTGTCTCTTCTAGACAACTTTTTAGATCTTTTCATAAAGATGACAAATTGCAATGAAACGTAAAAAAAATTGTTTGATGTATTAACTATTTAATCAAAGTTTAAATAAAAGAATGGGGCCACGAAACTCAGGAGTTTTGTTTATTTACATTATTGGCCAAGAAAAAACTAAGGGGAAATTGAAACAAAATTCCTGTATCAACTGAGTCGCCTAGAATATACAGCCCAAGTACCCACTTGAGAAAAACATGAAAAAGAGATAAAAGTGCCGCTCGCAAAAAAAATTAATCAAATTGAGACGTGCTTTCAGCGTTAAAAATATTGATGTAATTCGACGAAAATTTCTTTCAAAGGCATTCCATGTCCAGAAACAAAAATATATTTCGTTTAATTTCTTTTTAATTATACATCGCAGGGAGAGAGAGCCGTACGCCGTATCCGACGTACGAAGCAATTCAATGTAGGGCGGCCGCTTGACATTTCCGTTCTTTTTGAACGCAGTCGGTCCGACAGTAAAATACTCGCAAAAATTATCGATTACGCGCGCCGTCTCTTCCGTACGTTTTAATTGGATGTAGAACAGAGACACAAACACGGAGGCTAGGTAGAGGATATTATAAAATGATGGGAAAAAGTATTGAATTCGCCGGTCTCTCTGAAAAAAAAATGTGTACATGCGCAGAACTGGTTGTTATTGTAACTAAAATGCTTATCGAGATATGAATTAATAATATATAAATATCTGCATAACGTTGTAAAGTTGATGTTATATTAATGGGACTGTGTTATAAAATAACAAAGCTTTTTATGTAGTTCAATATTATTAATATTATAAAAGACAAAAACGTATTTACGTTGTACAACAGACAATGCGGTAGCCCCCTCTCCTCCTAGCTCGCCATTAATTCTTAAATGATAGAAACTAGCGCTTTTGGATAAAATATTCCTGTGTAGTGTTTGTGCTCATGAAGCTTATTGTGCGTTACGTACTTTGATTTGTCGGTGTGTACATACAGCGCGTACGATAGTATGTAACAACACATCAGAGTAAGTATACCATTCTTTCTAAACAGTGTTCTATAAGATGTTTTGTAGTCTACGTTGCTTAACCTTGCTTTCCAACAACAATATCGTGAATAGTGGTTACGCATTGTATTAAATGCAAGCTTTCACACGACACGATTTTAATTCACGACACGACACGACTGTCGTGGCATCGCGGCAAGAACACTGCCACGACACGATGTTGGAGTCGTACACGACAGCAGTGGTATAAACAACTTTATTCAAGTTTACACACTTGCCGTGCGTTGATACGACAAAATCAAAAACTTTAAAATTCAATAGGTATATTTCTGTGAATAATATAGGCTGTCGAATAGAACATGCCTATCTACATAGACAGATTGGTATTATCTTCTCGCAGGTCGTGAAATAGTGTTACAAATTCGTCCACTAAATGTCTTTTTTCAAGTAGATGAATACAGTATTTTCTTGTTTGTCCTTAATTTTTTACGATAATGCTATGTAATTACTAGCAATATTCGTCGTTTTCTTTCATCCATCGAAGTACAGGTACTTGCTAAGCAAGCCTAATTTATTTTTAATTATGCGGCGTCATTTTATACAACAAGCAAACTTGTTTTACGACACGACCACGACCAAAAACCGTGCCGTGTGAATACAAGTACACTTTTCTTCACGACACGATCACTGCACGACCACGACAAAATGTCGTGTGTGTGAAAGTAGACTGAGATCATTACTACTTCCTTCTGTTTTAAGAATAGCTTTATGGCCTTAGGTGAATGCTCCCATATTATAATGCCATATCGTCGGTTAAAAGTGTTAATCTGCTTACTCCACCTTTTGATGGATTAGACTTTTCAATAACATTTTCATCTAGAAAACCTACTGCATTAGCCTGTAAAACAGCTTACTCCTGACTTAGCGGCAAATTGTTCAATTCCAATGATGCGTTGACCTGCCATCTCAACGGTTTGCTTTTATCTGTGCTTGTCGACCGTTAAAACTATTTGTTTTTTCTTGGTTGTTTTCGACAAAAATCAACAAAAATTGGTATTGCATTTGGTAAAAAGGTAAGTTTATTTTTATTGTATTACATTAATATTACTTTAAAATTAAATTTGCCTTCTAATTCATTCAGTATTTAGTCCCTAGGAGTTAGCGGATGTTCGTATCACATTCTACGAAGGCTTGTATGGATATATCAATTTTTCTATTTAGTTCTTTTTGAATAATGTAGAGGTTCTTTTGTAAAGTTGGCGCATTTCAATATTTTGAAAATGGGGATGGACAATGGTGCAAAGATATTTTGGACGAAATGAATTGAATGAGAAATGGAATTACGACATAGAAAAGAAACCTTGTGATATGAAAAAAAGATGTGCCACTTCAAATGGAAATAACTGTAGGCTTTCACGGCCGGTGTCTGAATTTGTACTAGCAGTACACATTTCCGGGTTGATGGGCCGTGGTCTTTGATATGTCGAAGTCGACGTTTCGCCAAACACTGCGGTCGGCATCTTCAGGACGATGATTACTCTTCTACTGGTCGTTTGATGAGTGGTGCTCTGACTGGAGAAAAAAGAAGAAGCTCTACGAATCAATAACATCTGGAATCCAACCCTGAAAAATACGAAAACGGTACGATACTCGAACCACAACGCCCGACAAAACACACGGACCGACATAGAAACACAACCAGGATCTAGCTATTCAGCGCGGGCCACGCGGCGAAGTGGGGAACCAATCAGCGCACAGCACAGGTATATATTGCGGATCGTTTCCAGTCTAAGCACCACTCATCAGACGACCAATGAAGACTAATCGTCGTCCTGAAGATGCCGACCCTAGTGTTTAGCGAAATGTCGACTTCGACACATCAAATACCACGACCCATCAGCCGGGAAATATGTACTAATAGTACAAATTCACTTCAAATGGGGCTAATATTTTTACAATCGACCTTCAGGCAGTACTTATGGCACCAAAATCGAATGTAAGCATAAAAACATCGCTTGGGTGTGTAGATTTTCTGCTGTGATTTTCATTCTAGTTTAAAATAGTTACGAAGGCGTATTGCAAACTAATGCCTCCATGGCTATAACTTTATTAGTAATAGATATATTGTTTACATATAAGTGTGAAATGATGTATAAACTGTCCTCTACCCACTGATATAATCACTTTTCCACATAATCGCCATTGACTGCAATACATTTATGCCAACGTACTACGAGTTGCGCAAATCCGTCACGGAAAAAGTCTGAAGTCTTCGCATGGCACCATTTCCGTACCTCCGTTATCACCTCTGCATACGAAGAGAAACGCTTACCCTCGAGATATTCCTTAAGCTTCGGAAAGAGGAAAAAGTCACAAGGCGAAAGATCTGGGCTATATGGTAGACGTCATGAAGCCCAAGCTTCTTCAGTGCTATACGCGTTCTCTGACTTGTGTGAGGCTGAGCGTTGTCATGATGCAGAATTGGCACTTTGTCTGGACGAACCGTACGCAGCTGTCGCTTCAGATTTGTTAGGGTGTTAACATATCCTTCGGAGTTGACAGTACAGCCACGTTCCAAAAATTCAATATGAACGATGCCATCGCAATCCCAGAAAACGGTAATCATGACATTCCCGGCAGATGGAACTGTTTTAAATTTTTTCGGTTGTAGCGAACCCTTATGTCTGCACTCCGACTGACGCTTCATTTCAGGGTCGTAATGATGTGCCCACGACTCGTCGCCGATCACAATTCTGTGGAGAAATTCGATGACGGCTCGTTGCTTTAACCGCACGTCCATGCCGGTCGCCATTTTTAGAACTGTCGTGCGCAAACGCGATATTGCTGAGAATCTCCACTAGGGAGACTCTGTACCAAGAGTTAAGGTAAACGGCAAACTACTTTTAACACTGTCTGGGCCATCATTATAAAAGTTATGGCTATGGAGGGATTAGTTATGAATACGCCCTCGTACATTGAGAAAAACCTGCTAACTCCGAAATTGTTTAAAAGTGATGTTTCTATTTACCTGCTACTTCCTTTAATTAATCACAAAAAGTATGTTTTCGTTGATTTCATGTCGTATATGTTAAAACAAGTTGTAGACAGTTTTTATCGCCTCCTATAAAGTTTGGTAAAGCAGGTTAACACTCTTAACCAACGATATGTGGCTTTGCTGTGGAATATAGCAAAATACGCGGCTCCTGCTGCGTCATATGCCGCAACCCCCATGGTCCTTCTAATAGCGCAAGTTGCAGTGGACAACTTTCTTTGAGGTGACGTAAATATGCGCTTTGTACTCCCGTTTACTAGAGATGTGTAAACCAAGGAAGCAGATACATTTATTATTAAGTTTTGCTTTAGTTTAAACAGTAGTAGTAGTAGTAGTATTTATTTCATCACAGATCGTAACATGTCAAAAAAATAAATACATTGTATATATAATTGTCCTAAATAATTGCAGAAAGCGTTGTTCGTGAACCTGCTTCCAACGCTAATTTGGACTTTTCTTGCAAATCTCCATATACATTTCCTCTAGGTAGTAGCATTGTATCGTCAGCATTTAGACACATTTCCTCACAATGTATATTGCGTGGGAGTTCATTCGCATATATTAGGAAAAGTATTGGACCTAAAATTGATTCCTGAGGAACGCCATTGAAAACTGAACGCACGCTAGGTTCTGAATTTTGCCGTACTACTAGCTGTTTCCTATCAGTCAAGTATGACTCATGTAATTTGAATGCATGCTCCCTAATACCACAGTAATTTAGTTTGGCTAGTAAAATTGGTACCTCGGCACATCATAATATTGTACGTAGATGGAATATCATTTGGACATTTTTTTCTGAAACTCTCTGTATATTTTCCGTAATTTTTCTTCATCGGGTCCCATTGTTACGTTACCTACACAGATACTAAAACGCACATACATAAATGAGTAATTTATACCATGCATTGGGGTATCTTCCTATTGTAAAATATTCCTCGCACATACCTACGCAACAGTCTACAATGCCCCTTTACAATAATAACTCAAAGTGTAATAACTACCTCTTTTTTTCTGTATTGTTCGTACCATTGCGTCGCCTGTGCGTAGTATTCTGTGCGTAGCGAGATAAATTGAAATTTACGAGTACAACATGTGTTCGTGAATCCCGTATCAACATACGCCCGAGAAAAACAAAAAACAAAAAAAAACGGCGGGCGTGGAGGCAGTACGACTTGAGAGGGGCAAAAAGTGCGAAGAGGGAGACGTTTCAGATGAGATAAAAGCGCAATTGTATCGAAAATATAACATATACAGAGTCGGACGGCCTACTGCGATATCGTGTCATTTTTTTCATATTCCGCAGGTTGACGAATTGCTTGCTCGCATGGTGGCGGTGGTGGTGGTGGGGTAAGCCTGCGGACGACATGCGAATTTATTCGAACAAAGAATATAGGCGCCCTCTCTGTATGAGTACATTCGTGTATACTACGTGAAAGGTGTCCCTGTGTTTTTAAAGCTGTTTTTGGATGGTTACTTGTTTTCGTAGTGTCATACGCTGAAGGGACGAAGAGTATGATAAAATATGTTTCAGTCACTTCATATACAAGTACCTGTATTCCGAGGACCATGGAGCTCAAAGCGGGCCCATGAAGGGGAAATTTTTTAAAAGTGGATTTGTCAAAACAAGATGAAATGAGTGAATCTCATGAGGAAGTACATTTCAGAAAGTTTGTCTTCTATGTAATGTTGGATAATGTCACGGGTAAACTGACTGTTCCTTTCAATGTTGCAGTGAACATTCTTGAGAAGTTTAGCCTCCTTTAGAAGTACCCATCAATTCCTCAAGATGAACTGAAAGAAAATTCAAATTACTGGGGGATCAATGTCAATGAAGATCTTGTAATGGAGATAAGCCATTTGGTATCTGTTCATCAAGTAAATTTTGGAGAGGGCCAACTGAGTATGTTGGAGCTACTAAATTGCTTGAAAAGATACGTGATTGAAGAGAAAGCAATTGAGACCATTTCACACAAATATTTGATAATACGCAAGCTTGACTTCAGTTCAAAAGAAAAACAAGTGGCATGGTGCAGATATACATTGAAAGAAAGAAACAGTCGGCTGTTTGGGTCTTTGAGACCGAATCGGTTCCAATAAAAATTGTTCGTGAAAAAAGTCGAAACAAAAATAACGATCGCCTAATTTTTTGGAATTAAAGGATATGCTTCCACTATAGCACTGGATGATCGTCGTACTGTCAATGCTGAATGATTTTCTACAGTTTATTTGCCTCAAGTTCCCCAAAATGTTCCCAAAAAACGTCGAAGAGGAAAAATTATCATACACCAAGGTAACGCTGGCTCACACTGCTGTTCTAACGACTTACAGTGAGTATTTGGATGCCCAAAATATTGAAATAGTTACAATCAAATGGTTTCTGCTTATTTCCGCGTGTAAAAAATAAGTTACGGGATTTACATTTTACATCAGCCGAAGAAGTGGTTGACGTATTTAAATATGAAATAACCTAACGCGAGAAGATTGGAGAAAATGTTTTGAAGGTTGGTTTTCACGGACGCAAGACTGCATTGACAGTGGAGAGGAAAATTTTGTCAATAAATTGCATATTAATTCACTAAGCGCAGCGGAAAGAAAAGAGCCCTTGTATATTACAATATGTAGTAATGCGCAAAAACATTAAGAAATTGTTTGTAGCTGCTGACTCACCTCTCTCTATAAGAAATTCTAAAATAATTGAGACGAATTAATAAGTATGATAAAGATTCAAAAAAATGTGTTAAGCGGCCGAATTTTGTGGCGTGAGTAATTATTAGTGTGGGCAAACAGCTACAACAGTCAGTGTAGTAGATATGTGGTGCGGAGTCGGCGATTATTTATTTCACGCATTCACAGCGTCAGTACTAAATCGATGCTGTATGCGAGTAGTTCTGTGTACATGTAGGCTGTCGTAACTATTTCGTAATTGTACGCTTATGTTTGCTTTAAAAATGTCGCAGTTAGGTACTGCGAAACGACCAAAGGCAGACACAGTTAAAAACTTTATAGTGGACATGCCGGACTTAATTTTTGATGGCGCTAGAACTCAATGTCTAGTTTGTAAAATCCCTTTAATGTGTCGGTCCAGAAGCCATTGTCAACGTCACATTGAAAGCAAACAGCATTCTTCTGCAAAAAGTGGCATACGAGATGATTTATGTGTTACTCTTATTTTATGTAACCTATCGTTTCGTTTACTAGACAAAGAAGCATTTGTCTCCTTTTGGAATAAATATGCGGACTGTAAATTAGCTAGTGGGACATCGATACGAAATGTAGTGCAATTTGCTCGTGAACATATAGAAAAAGGAATGAAAACGGAATTGAAAAATAAAAAACTGTGGCTGCGTGTGGACGAAACAATAGATCGTCAAAAACATTCTGTGGTTAATGTAATGGTACGTACAATGGAACCAAATCGATCGTCATCCTCCTTCTTACTTGCTTCCAAAAGAGTTACAAATTGTACTGCCGATGAGATTTTAAAGGTGGTGTTGAACTTTATTGAACAAATTTGAAGTTTCAACTAAGCAACTTTTAATGTTTATGAGTGATGGTGCCGCAAACATGCGTTGTCTGGGCCGATCTCTTAAAGAACACAGTGGTAACTTCTTACATGTAACGTGTAAAATCCATACTCTAAATCTTGCGGCACAATCGATTCCCGTACCCGACTATTTCACAAACTGTGTCCTGATTTACCTGAACCACCACAGCCGATTGTTACACGTTGGGGAACATCGTTGCAGGCTGCGTTTTACTACAACAAATATTTTGATCAAGTAAAGAAGGTAGTTTTAAAATTCAATCCGACAGAAGCTGCAGCAATCAATAAAAGCCAGGAAATATTTCAAGATAGTCAGGTTAAAAGAGATTTACAAACTATTCACGACAATTACTTCGGACTAGCGGAGGGAATAGAAAAATTACAAAATGTTTCGATGTCGCTAGTGGATTCTGTTCAAATTGTGAATGATGTTCACGCACAGTTATGCGCTGTAGAAGGCGAAACAAATTGGTGTGTAATACGAAAATTTGAAAGTGTTTTAGAGAAAGACTCCGATTTTCTTATATTAAGACAAATTTGTGAAGGTGCGTGTGAAGATGCATTAAGTTGTTTCGAAGATTATTTTAAATATGCAAATATAACATCGCTAGATGTCGAACGGTCGTTTTCGCCATTAAAAAACATTTATTCCGCACGTCGTACGCACATGACTGAAACAGCTATGGAAACATATATAATGATTCAAATATTTATGTGTTGTAATGTTACCCAGTTTGTGATTTCACGGAAGACTTTTAAAACGGTAAGTGTTTCAGCACGTTTTATAATTTATTTCTCACCTTCTATTTTATGTGTAAACTTTTATGCACTCGCCACGCCTCTGGCTGTTACCGTATATTTGCCCAGGTTAGTAATTATTATTTAATTTGTCACTGTTATACTTAAAATAACACCGTATATAAACAACATTGTATAGTTTATTTGCTCTAATAAATAGACAGTTACCAACGGAATTCTTTATTGAAAACCATGGAATCGACACAAGGTATTCTTTTTGTCTTTTTGTTTTTTTTATGAGGTCCACGTGCTAATGAAATGGTAACAAAAATACCAATTACAGAGACAGAGGCGCTCTTTGATGTCCCTACAATTTCGGTCCACAAAGCTAACATCACACGTAAACGAGGGTCGTTTGTACCGTTGGACCCAATATAGCCCGGTACCCTACAATAGAATTCAAACGGGAACAAAAAGGCCATGAGAAAGAGTGCATATTGATTGAGCCTATAGGATAACCGCCGTGTAATCAATAAATGTTACGTAAGGCAGATGAAATTCTAGGTACCATAATGGATAACTGAAGCGTAAGAGAGTTTGTTATTACACGCAGGGAAATGGTTTCTTGCATCAACAAAATATATTTTTTCGCAAAAATTAGTCTGTATTCAAGAAAACATTTTTATTTCAAGACTATAAAAATATATATATAAGAAATATAAGAAAATAATTTTTGTAGGAGTTATTTCAGAATATGCCGCAGATGGATTTCCACTAGAATTACTATCAAGACGAATTTAAAAGACTTCGTAGACTCTGTAAAACACAGATTGCTTCAGCTTATAACCTATATCTAACTTCTATTGAGACATTTATAAAATCGAACCCAAAACAAATATTTAAGTATATTCACGACAGAGAAGGCACATCTAGAATTCCAAATGTATTATCCTACGACGGTATTACATGTGATACACCTCAAAACATTGTCAATGTTTTCGCTGATACTTTCGCCTCTATTTATGTAGTTAGTTCATCTCCTTCTGCAGCTACTTTACATCGTAATTGCATTCCTTTTACGTTGTCTTCTATAGCAGAAGGGGAGCTGGTCAGAATTATGACTTCTTTTGCAAATAATAGCGTTTTTGGTGATGATTTAATTCCATCCTTTATGTTACGTGAAGCTGGCATGGCTTTTGCTAAGTCGCTGGCTTCTATCATTAATTTATCAATTAAGCCGTCGGTGTTTCCTGCTAGGTGGCAGTGTGCAAGAACCTGTCCTGTATACAAAAAAGGCATTAGAACGGTGGTCGACAACTATAGACCAATAAATATTTTATCTAACTTTGCTAAAGTATTTGAGAATATCCTGTTTTTCACCTTGCATAAGAACCTTAAATCGTTTATTTCTCCTTATCAACATGGCTTTGTTCATGGCAGATCAACTGTTACTAACATTGTAACTATGTCTCAGTTTATTTGTCAAGATTTGGATAGGCAAGGTCAAGTTTATACAGATTTTGGTAGTGCCTCTGATTCTATTGATCATGGTATTTTACTTAGCAAATTATCAGGGTTTGGATTGAGTACATCGTTCTTAAGACTGATTTACTCTTATTTAACTGTCAGGTGCAATTACGTCCATTATAATGGATATACATCCAACTACTTCTTTCCGAAATCTGGTGTTCCTGAGGGGTCTAATCTGGGGCCCCTGCTGTTTGTACTCTATATAAATGGCTTACTTGAAGATTTGACTTGCCCGGTACTTGCATATGCTGATGACATTAAAATCTATAAATCTATCTCTAACTGAGATGATATTATATGCTTGCAGAATAATAGTAACCATATTTCTGCTTGATGCGAAGAATTTAAACTGCGCTTGAACTTCAGCAAATGTTGTTACATGTCTTTTACTCGCAAGCTCAATCCTATTCCTTCTACGTACAGTATAAATAATAGATCTTTGAAGAGAGTTGAGTTGATCAGAGATCTTGGAGTTTTGTTCGACCCTTCGATGAGTTTCTCCTCACATATAACAGATCTTTGCTTATCAGCCTCTAAGACCTTAGGCTTTATTATACGTTCATATAAGTCATTTCGCGATTTTCAATTATTAAAGACCCTCTTCTATAGTTTCGTCATCAGTAAGTTGGAATATGCATTACAAGTGTGGTCTCCTCACTATGTTTAACCTTCATCTTTCTTTGGAAAAGTTCAACGGTGATTTCCTTCCTTAGTACCTTGCCTATAGGAGGATGGTGTATATCCGGAGCGAGGAATCTATGATTCCAGACTACTTGGTAGATACGGTTTCCCATCACAAATCAATCAAATTGTGTCCTGATTTACCTGAACCACCACAGCCGATTGTTACTCGTTGGCTGCGTTTTACTACAATAAATATTTTGATCAAGTAAAGAAGATAGTTTTAAAATTCAATCCGACAGAAGCTGTAGCAATCAAGAAAAGCCAGGAAGTACTTCAAGATAGTCAGGTTAAAAGAGATTTACAAACTATTCACAACAATTACTTCGGACTAGCGGAGGGAATAGAAAAATTACAAAATGTCGCTAGTGGATTCTGTTCAAATTGTGAATGATGTTCACGCACAGTTATGCGCTGTAGAAGGCGAAACAAATTGGTGTGTAATACAAAAATTTGAAAATGTTTTAGAGAAAGACTCCGATTTTCTTAAATTACGACAATTTGTGAAGGTGCGTATGAAGATGCATTAAGTTGTTTCAAAGATTATTTTAAATATGCAAATATAACATCGCTAGATGTCGAACGGTCATTTTCGGCATTAAAAAAGATTTATTCCGCACGTCGTACTCACTTGACTGAAACAGCTGTGGGAACATATCTAATGATTCAAATATTTAACAGATGTTACCCAGTTTGTGATTTCACGGAAGACTTTTAAAACGGTAAGTGTTTCAGCACGTTTTATAATTTATTTCTTACTTTCTATTTTATGTGTAAACTTTTATGCGCTCGCCACGCCTCTGGCTGTTACCGCATATTTGCCCACCTTAGTTATTTGTCTTCAAAAATGGACGTGTAAAATAATTAAACAATTTAATCTTGTCTAGAATATTACGAATAGGATAAATAAATGTTCATATAAACAAAATAAAATGCTAGGTATGTTTTTCGTTTTTACTTTCACGTACCGTCGCCGTCGCGAAAATCGGAGGACGTAATTTTATTAAGTAACAAAATGAAAGACCTTGGAAGCTCCTTTTATTTAATAAAGCCATACCTACGGGAGATCTGTTAACGTTAATATATTTACTTAATTTGTGTTACCGTGTAGCCGCAGACAGACAGCCACGGTGAAGCTCGTAATCCACATCGCTGGCTTGTTTGTTCTCTTTCTCGCACGTACGTGCTACATAGTTGTTGGACGGATACGCATTTTTCTACTAACTAGATTATGAAATTTCGCCTAGAAATGTTATAAATTTATCTCTACGTAAAAATTCACTTTAAACAACTTAATTTAAGAAGGTATGCGATAAATCAGTTGCGCTGGCAGTACGTTGATGTTTATGTTATAAGAAACTAGCCAAAATAACTTATTATATTGAATAAAAAAACAGTTCCTGCTTCCTGTCTTCTTATAACAATTAATTTAATGAAGAACCGTATTAGATCAATGAATAAACTTGTTAGGATAATAAATTGTTTTATCAATTTTCAGGAAAAGCAGAGAAAGGATATATATCGTTATCTGGTCCTTACCATAAGATTTCATACATAAAAACATTTTATTTTATTATTAACTTGGTTATTTATATACATTGATGTACATTTATTTTTTTTTTCTCCTCTGTGTGCAATATATGAAATAAAAGCATTTATTTTTAATTTTTAAACCTGAATACATATATCTTTATTATTGCATTAAAGTAGATTCTCGTCAATTAGTACTCAAGCACTGAAAGGAACCGACACATTTTATTCATTAAAAATTTTGAATTCACTATAAATTTATCTATTTCAGACATCAAGCTCTGAAGCCTGTATAGATTTTGTTATGTTAAAATTTATAATATTAGAAAATTATTTTCTTGAAATTTTATTAAAATGTTCATGAAATGTTGTACGTTAAAGGTTATATCATTGTATGGGTAAGTACGACATATGTTCCGGTTTCTGTCGCTATTATCTAGGACAGTATGACTATATCCCTTGCGAGTAGGTGGCGCCAAGAAATATTTCAGTGCTATTTTTAAGATAGTGGCATAAGCTGTGGGATGGACAACAATGTGGGCAGAAGCAAAGAGCGTCAGTGCTTCTCACTTCTCACATTGTTTCTGCTGAGAGAAATCCCATCAACAGCATGAGCTATTTATATTAGCATTACCTTGGGTATTGCTTCTAGGCACTTTTTTCAGGTGTACTTCTACATCAAGTTCACTTTTGTTTGAACATTATTCTGTAGATAACCTCTACCTTAGCCCTTTTAAAAGCACAAGCAATGAGAATAACTTACTGCGTTATGAACGGATGTGCCGTACTGTTTTAAACAAGATAAGTGCAACTAATAATGTGGATATAAATACGAGGATAAGTCAAATATTATCTACACTTTCGCCATAAGAAGCTTTGAAGGTTATCGCAGTGGCGGCCGCTTGCGCATGCGTTGAGTTGGCACCTCTGTGGTCATGTGTGCGGAATTTAATCACGATCGCGTCATTTGTCTGCTAGCTACAACAGCATAAGCATGTCAGCCCCGCTATTAGCTTGCACCAAAGAGGAACAACGAGCAGTGATCCGATTTTTGTGGTCAGAGGGTGTGAAAGGTGCTGAAATTCACCGGAGACTTTTGTCACAATACGGGGACAATGCTTTATCTCGTAAAAGCGTTTTTTTGTGGATCGAAATGTTTCAAAGTGGCCGCACGAGCGTAAAACAAAAAGAGGGAACTGGACGGCCGTCAACCTCGAGCACCGACGACAACATTCAGCAAGCTCGAGAGATGGTTACAGCAAATAGGCAAGTTACCATAGGTGAGGTTACATCTTCTTTAAACATCAGTCGCGGTTCTGGTTTGAGAGGTCGTCGATTTGCCTCAGACACAGACGTTCGGTATGCGGTGTAAAAGTGGCTTCACGACCAACCGAAAACCTTCTCTCAGGAAGGCATACGGAAGCTTGTGGCTCGCTGGACCAAATGCATTGCTAAAGGTGGAGAGTATATCGAAAAATAATGTATCTGCTGTACACCTATCTTTGTTTAATACTGTTGTAGAACTAAAAGTGTAAGTAATTTTTGACTTACCCTCGTAATATGCATTTCAAGAATTCAAGTAAATAAATGCTTTATTTTAAGGAAATGAAACTATTGATTTATTAACAATACCTAAGAAAACGTTTCTCTGTAGTGTTGGATCAAATTTAGTCTAGGCTAATGACTGAGCAGAAATGACTAAACTAGTTAATAAAACCTAATGGATTAAATTGGTTTTAGTTATACCTTGCAACATCATCATCAAGCCTTGTATTCCTTAGGACTATGGCTATCGCTTACGCGCTTAAAGTCCGCTTATTGGGGTGGATTAATCCTCTCATCCGCTTCTAATTTTAAAGGTTTTTGTGGGTCCTGGCTACTTCTTCAATTTTCTTCCATAGTTTTCAGTCTTTGCGCATTGTCTTCTAGTCACTTAATATTTCTTCATTAAGAGCACAAGTTGTGTTTAGTGACTGTAGAGCGTTTACTTTCGATGTGAGTCGTTTGAGCAAAATATAGATAAATGATTTATATTCTTTAATACGGCATGAAGACGAGCCAATGCACATCCCTTCCAAGAGATAAGCTAGCTATATAATTTAGTTTTAAATCAAATCCTCAGTGCCATGTTCTCACTAGTACAATAAAATTCATTTTTCCTGATGTGGCTAGTATAGACTTTTTGCAGTCCAAACAACACAGGGACATTGCTCAATGGAGGCAGTTGGTTTTTAATTGCGAATTATTCACACACCCATTGTGAATTAACCTGTTCTTCCTGTATCTCACCTTTAACGAAGCAGATATAGATCCAGTCATTCAACTTCAATCTTCTATACGTCACCGGTGGCTTTGAATACTTGATACCACAAAAGAAAAATACTCATGCATGCATAATGAATTACCGTCCGAACCTATCGCCACCCGATTCGAAATGATCCAACGTTATGACTAGAGTAACCAAAACTTGCGGACTCGCATAGGCGTCGGTATTACGGGTTAATATAAGAATACGAAAAATTCATAAATAAACTTACTTGCTAATTATTCAACAAATTAGAGGCATCAGGATGTGAACTACTGTAAAGTTGCATCATTGCATATGTTTCCACAGTTACTTCTTTAAACCTTGTACGTCGACAAGAAAAAATATTCTTATACATAGAAAACGATCTCTCCACATCTAAGGAAGTTACATTTACATGTAGAAACTGTTTTTCAAAATCACTTAAAAGTTCACTATTCTTACACTTATTATAAACGGCCTCTAAAGTATTAAAATCGGGATTTTTCCTTAAAACATCTGCCAACTTTTGACTAGCGCATAATCCTGGCGTATCATTTAATGTGTGTAATTTATTTTTTACACTCTCCACTATGTCTAATGATTCCTGCAATGACAATTCAGTACATTGTAGTTTTCTGATGGCATCTAGTAATACTGTATAATTGGTACATATTGTTGTTAAATCTTCTAAAAGTTGAGGAATTTGAAATTCTCTTTGACTTTCTCTAATTGCTTTGGATTCATTCCTATTAAATCGCATTATAACTGATTGCATTTGTTGAAAATGGATCAAATAGTAAGAACCTGCTGTTAGCCAAGTACCCCATCGCGTTAAAATTGGTTCAGGAGGTTCTGGAATACCTGGACAAAATTTACGAAATTCTTTTAAACGTTTAGGAGATTTACGAAACACTGCTTTAGTACTTCCAATCATCCGATCAACGTTTCCGTAATGTTGTCGAATAACTTCACCAACTAAATGCAAAGGATGCAGCACGCAGGTTATATGTATTAAGTTAGGAAATATATGTTTTAAGGATCGCCCAATACTTAACATCGTTGCTGCACTAACTGTTACAATCATCACAACTTGATCTTGGGCAATTTTAAATTTTTTCAAAGCGTTCATTATCACTTTTTGAATATTTTCCGCGGTACATTGTTGAACACGTTTGCAAGCTAACAAATATGGAGATGCTGTGTTCTCGCTAGATAAAACGCGAGCTATTACATTCACAATACTGTTTTTCTTTATATCGCTCGTCTCATCCACGGTAATCCATATTTTTTTAGAACACAAATCACGTTTACACACATTTTCTAGCATCTCTTTCATTCGCGGCAAATGATTCTGTAATTGTGTTTGTGAGGGTAATGGGTACTTTGGAACGTATTGTCGCCAAAACGTTTTAAAAGCTGCTTTTCTCACCAACGACAACGGAAGATTACAAGAGGTAAACATGATTAATAAATGTATGAGGAATAGTGTATAAGGTATTTCAGTTCTTGCATTTCTCATATGCTTAATACCCCCGACATGCCTCTGGCAATCAGTCCTGTCCAATGCAGCCAAACGAACATTGCATATTAAGCAAAAAACTGCACTACCGTCATATCTTAAATGGGGAAAAAGTGACACATACTTATGTACATTAGTAGCAAATCTATTACGAGGCATTGTTTTCTTAGGTATGTAAATATTAGTTCTATATGAAACGATACACTAATTATGTACTTGGTATAATACTACAACACACAAAAACACCAGCTATATTTTCAAAAGCGACACGTAAGTACATAACCTTGACCGTTCGACTAATCTCTGCAACAGCTCAACCGGTACTAAAACGAAATCTCTCTCAGCGCGGTTTAACATGATTTATATTCAAGGTCGACACTACATGCCTGCTTCTCTACCGGTTTAGTTTATTTATGAATTTTTCGTATTCTTATATTAACCCGTAATACCGACGCCTATGCGAGTCCGCAAGTTTAGGTTACTCTAGTTAGGACAGAGGTTTTCTTATCGTATGGGATTGTCTTGATTAATAACCGGGCGCTGAGTAAGAGAAACACATTGTGAAATGCAACTGAGAGCCGTCCCCCGTTCCCTCAAGCCCGAGTCCGCTACACGAAACGATTCATTAGCACCATTACGTTATTATGTGTTGATATCTTTCCTTGTGATAGCGGGCGTGCCTTCGATGTGGTCCTCTTTCATGGAATGTCGAATCATTAAGAGGGTCTTAGTGGGATGCCGGGCTTGGCTGTTACTGATATTTCTTGCAGCTTACAGTCAGAATATAAAATAACAGAAAAGCATTTTAGTATAGATAGATAATTAGATTATTTTCTGTTTGTAACTTTATATAAGTATTATCATCGTCTGATGATGTAAATAAATTACTAGATAAAATAATAATAAAATAAACAAAATTTGAAGTAATAAATAGATAAAGAAATGTATATTGTTCTGTTAACATCACCAAATGCAGTTGTCAGTTGAGCATGTGTAATGTCTTCAGTATGGCCAGACGGCCACACAAGCCTCCTTTCTTCGGAGTGGGGGTACCAGATAATTCATTTAACCCCAACCAACGACGATCTTGGTGAATCGGAGATGAAGCTACTCGTCTTTTCATTCTCTACATTTCGTAAATCCTTCATATTTAATGTAAAATTCTCCTAAAACAAACAACAGGGTAAATTCAGAGGTATTTCGAGCATTACCGCATTAGCCCGAATATAACGCGACCCCGAATTTAACGCGATCCATTCATTTTTCATAAAAGAATTCAAAGAAAATAAATTTAACCAGATAAGCATTTATTTAATAATAGGTAATAACACAGGGCACATTCATGTCAATAAAATTAAGTAATGTAAAACAAAATTAATATTAGGTAAGTAACAAGATTCCTAAGTGAAAGAAAAATAAAAAAGGAAATGTTTATTCAGAATCTGAACTGTTTTCAGAATCAGACCTCTCTGCTCGTTCACGCTTTCAGTCTCCCACAAAATGTCATCTTCAGACCCACTTAAATTATTGGAATTGCAGCATTTCTTGACTTTAACTATTCGATTTAGGTAAGATCTTCTGCCAGGCGGTCGCAACCCATTCTCGTAAAAGTGAGACTGAGGGTTTTTTATTTTTCCTGAAGGTGTTAATAGGCGATTGTTCGCTAATAGCCAATTGTTGTATTCTTTTCGTAAGTTATCTTTAAATGGTTTATTAACCACCACATCCAACACTTGCAGCTGGATGTCATGCCATCCGGTATTATCACAAGATCGGAATTCAATGCCTCAACATTTTCCTTAACACCTGACGTGAGGTGGCCTCGAATTGCATCAAGGACTAGCATGGAGCGAGTGTTTCTCGGAGAACTTCCCCGTAAGCTTAGATATATGACGGCAGATTCATCACGCGCAGGTCGGGCGGAGGAATAGGCGTACTAATAAGAAGAGTCGTTACATTCCATTACCTAGACCTCGAATTTAACGCGAGTCAATTTTTTAACGGGAAATAATTTGTCAAAAAATATCGCGTTATATTCGGGCTGATACGGTAATTCGTATATTAAATACGTTTCGTTAAGGTATCGTCATTTATGTCAGGAAGTTTTCGTATTTTAGGGTTGTCGTTGATGTTTTGTAGCACAGAGTCGTCTATTTTGAGTCACCTTGTAGTCATTCGATAATGCTACTTCTGAAAATAGTTTTATTTATCAAAATTCCTCGTTAAATTACATTTGGATAGAAATCATCAAAATTTGCTGTGCTTTCATCGAGTTAACTCGTACTTTGGCTGCGCTCCCAGTTTAAAGTGACTAATAGTGAAATCATAGAATAAATTCAAGGTTGAAGAGGAGGTTTGAGGTGAGAATAGGCAGGTTTCCTGTGAATGTAATAAGGAACATAGAGTTTATATGACATCTTCGTAAAATCAAGGTTGCATTTTAAATTTTAACTTTCGTTAATTTTCATTTAGTGTTATCTAAATGCGTTTAAAATTGCCGAAAGAGTGTGTAAGAACAATCCCGAATCCCACAGTTCATTTAAAAATTTAATTAATTTACAAAAATTTTTTTGAACAATTTCCCTGAATCAAAACATTTCAGTATATATAAAGAACACACAAAAATACAATGTATAGTCGGCGAATATAACACCTTAAAAACTTGTACATGGTACAATGATTGAAGACAGCACATATTAAAATCCCTTACTGAGACATTCGTCGAGTGTATAGAATGAATTCGATATTACAGCTCCTTAACTTCTCTTTTAAATTTCTGATTTAGAATTTCAAACTTGTTGGTACTACTTGGTAAATGTACATTCGAGCATTTAAATGGCTTCGAAGGAATAGCATAGGAGACCTATTTCCGATGCTAATTTCACCCAAAACAATCAATCCTCTAGTAAGTGCAGTCTCACGTTCTACAGAAACGTTCCAAAACTACCTTTCTCCTCTTCAACGTAAGACTCGTCTACGATCATCAAAATCCGAAAATGAATGGCATGACGCCAATTAGGAAATCAATCCAAACGAACGGATACGGCGCGAAATGGAATGCATTGTTATTCTATGATCTATCTCTGCCAAACAAACATTTCTCGCAGACCTTAGGGCCGATCTCTAAGGGTAAGTAATCTTAGTTTCCTATTTTCCCATTCGATGGTTCTTCTAGCTTATCCAGAACCTCTTCTATGATGTTGCCTACCTTCTTGAGTTTTCGAACTCTTCACATTTTAATACACTAATTCACAACTATAGATTGTTACAATCGAAAATAAAGACAGAAAAACTATTTTTTTCCTTAGAGTTCGGCAAAAAGCGACACAAAGGTTTTTTACTTGCTACTTTTTGCGTCACCATAAACATCTGTACAAAATTTGGATAAAAATAGTATTCAACAACGATACAGCGGCTTAGAATTTTATCCAAGGACTGTATATTAAACATCTAAACTTGAATGTGGAGAAGTCGAAACCTCGTTTCCATATACCATGACCCTTTCGGATACCTAGTTGTTATCGTTTATTAGCGACCGTTGCGAGTCGAACTTTGACATTTTTGATGGAGGTAATCTAATTGATTGGCGATCCGACACGGAATGAACGACGCAACAAAACGGTTTTATTGTCTCGCTTCCTCGAACAAAAAGGGTTCATCGTTAGCTTCGAATTAAAGACCGAGGTAACGATTAGTTAGGTATACCTACGTTGTTGCTCTATACCTAAATGCTTACACACGGAACAGCGGCTGCCCGCTAAGCGGCGCCCACACGAACGAAAGTCGTTTGATTTTAATATCATCGACGAACAGAATTCTAAAGTATCAGATACGTATGTAAGTACATTTACTGTAGAGTTATTAAGGGATCTATTTCCCCAATTACATTAATAAATAAAATAAATCCGTCTACTTTTAATATAAACATTAATAAAGTGTAATAAAACAAGATTTATCTTGCATATACAACGTATCCGCTTAAGTTCTCTACATTACTTTCACATTATCGATTTTATGGAGAAAAGTTACTCCTTGCAGAAAGTTCTATTTTCTCAGAAAACATGACTAAGCTACCCGAACTTCATTTACAACGTACAGGGTGGTCGAAAATTAGAAATATCAAAATTGACCTAAAAGAGAAGTACTATTCATCTTTATTTCAGAACAAAATATAAAAATAGAAGGTTAAATTATCTTTAAAAGAATTCTAAACATAAATAGATCTTTAGCTTTCATTGACATTTTCTTCGACATGTTCACCTTTAATACATTTCTAACCATGCCAGGAGTTATTTCCTGTTTTGTCTCTCTAGTTATTCCCTCCAAATGGCCAATATTTTGAAATGGCTCCCCATGAAAGTAAAATGTTAGAAAACCGATCAATTAAGTTTCAAAATGTGCATGTCATTGCCTTGCAGGGACAGACTGAAGGCATACAGCTTGTCATATATATCGCATAAACACGCTAGTTGCTGCAAAAAGTCTTGTAGAAGAGTGTGAATTTTTTGACGTAGCTCGAATGCACGGGACAAGACGTTACCACGTGAAAGCGATCGTCCGTGCATAGCTTTTTGAAAAATCTGCCTTTCAGTGGCCTACGTCTTGTGTAATTTACTACGTCTATGACACGCTCTAATACGAAATTCATTTGAGAGCTCATTGACTTTGATGTAAGTGTTTCCCTATGGATGATGCAATGGTTCCACATAGCATGCTGTGCTTTGCTGCGAATAAGCGCCTACAATCTTCTATAACGACCAGACATTGATCGAGCTCCATCAGTACACATGCCGATGCACTTTCTCCAATCCAAATCATTTTCGATTATAAACTTGTCTAGCACCTCAAATAAGTCTTGAGCCTTTGTGCTTCCAATGATGCTTTTGAAGAACAGAAGGTCTTCAACCATAACATTATCATCTAGGAAGTGTACATAACAAATAAGGTGTGCGTCTCTGTTATTGTCAGCAGCTTCATCAAGCTGCATACTAAATCCCTCTAATTTTCTCTATTAATTGATCATTGAGATCCAGAGTTATACGATGGATTCTTCGACCAATAGTGTTGTTGCGCAAAGGTACCTTTGAAATTAATTTTCCCGCCGATTCTCCCAGCATAATATTAACAGTATCAAGAGCAGCCGGTAGAATAAGCTCTTCTACGATGGTGTGAGGTTTTTGGGCACTTCGCTGCACTGTATACGACCTTAAAAGATGTTAACAGTGCGTTGCTTGGTGTACTGAGGCTTGTTTAGTAAACACACTTTTTTGCTTTTGTAAATCTTGCAACTTGCTACTAAAGAATTCGCGAGATTTTTCAACCATGTTAGAATGATTGGTCTCTAGATGTCGCTTTAGCTTACTTGGGAGCGTACATTCACAACTTTTAAACAGAGCACACATTGCGGCCTCTCCTCATTGTTTGCTTCTACTCAAGTAAAACCAAAATTCAAATGGTTATCATGGTATTTACGCTATTTCTGCTTCACTTTCACTTGAACTGTTGAATTGCTTATTTAATAAAAATCTTCCCATTCTCCTATGACTTTACGAAAACACAAAGCGACACGCTGAAACAAAGCGGGCGCTCCTCTGGTAGCGGACGTCTTAAAACCGTTTGCTTTTCTTCTCAGATGTTTACCCATCGATTGTTATTTAGGAACTGAACTAATTCGCCGAAGTGGTGCCGTATTTATACTAGCCGCCCCACTTACTTAGAACTTTTGCGAAACTTCGACAATGTCCGATAGTATGCTATATAAGTCTACTAGAAAGTTCTACGTATAAAATTCACGAAAGCTCCTTACTTTTCTAGAATATTCTATGTG
Source organism: Dynastes tityus (assembly GCA_029618875.2). Lineage (NCBI taxonomy): Eukaryota > Metazoa > Arthropoda > Insecta > Coleoptera > Scarabaeidae > Dynastes > Dynastes tityus. The sequence continues at coordinate 13,990,225 of JAROYD020000003.1, forward strand.
CTTCGAGAACGTTTCATATCTTTCTAGAAAGTTCTACAAGCAGCGGGAACGATTTAGTCTAGATGTTCTAGAAAGTTCCATTGGTTTCGAAGACGTTGCCAAATGTTTATTCTAGAATGTTTCAGACCGCTATGGCTGCCTACGTTAGCAGGAGTGCCTCGTAGCGCCCCTGTTTAATACCTTCGCGCCCCGGGGCGCCGCGGCGCACACTTAGGGAACCCCTGCATTAAGTACGTGTTTACTAGAATGTGTTTTCATTGAGTATCTTATGTATCGGGAACACAGGTTGTTATCCCGTAAACGGTTGATTCCCGGACATATGTTTGTTAAGACTTTTTACCTTATTTTCGAATCCTCAGACGTTGTATTAAAACACCCGGTATATACGTGAAAATTGTAAACAGAGACTGGTAATTTTCTTTTTCGCAGGATTAATTGAAAGGTGAATTATGGAACGGTTAATGGCACATCAACAATGCGGGCAATTAATCTATCAATCTATTAAATCTATCAACGGTCTGATAGCCAACTGCAATGACGGCATATCACTGGAATGACAATGTCGTAGCGGATTGCTACATTAATTAATGGATCAACGAATTGAAAATGGCACATCAGCAGCAATGCTGACCATGTCACTGCAGGTAATTGATCCCTTAACTAATTAGCGCGGCAAAACAAATGTCGCGGATCAATAACCAATTGGACTAAAGTCGGGAAACGTGCGCCAACTGTAATGACAACTGCACGTGGTGAAAGGAATAGCCAATTGCAATAATGACACATCGCGGATTAAAACCAGAAAACGTGCGTCGAAGGTATAGCCAACAGTAATGGCACGGCATATTCAAAAGAAACACGATCAACGGTAATGCCGACGCGTCTTATCAGAGGAGCGGCCAATTGTAATGACGGCGCACTTTCGGAAAGGCGGAGAAGCAAGCAACAACGATAATGCCGGTACACTCTCCTTGTATCGGCGATAGGGGTGCGCTTATATCCCTACACATTAAGTCGGGTGGGAGAAGCGCATGACGGTTTTAGTCGCGCGGAGACTTGTTTATCGTTAAAAATGTTGAATGTGTATGTTCATGAATTCGAAACGAATTTCCAAACATACATAATGTTACAAATGAGTTTGTTACAAATTTCAATATTAAACCTTGAAGAAAATAGAAAAGGTCAACTAAAAACATGTCTTTACCAAATGAGTAGGAAAGGGAGGCAACTACAATTTCAGATACTCATCACTAAAGCTGGCTACGAGCGGTACCGCGCAGTAGCGTAGAGTCGACCAGGCGTCGCGTTCCACTAGAGTTATTCTGCTAATAGAGATGTTTGCTGCCGCAAATAATTTCGCTCATCTTTTAAATAAAAATTAAATAACACGTGCTCAAACACTTACCATTTTAAGAGTCCTCCGTGAAATCACAAAGTGGATAATGTCTGTTAAATATCTGCAACATTAGATATGTTTCAACTGTTGTTTCGGCAAAACTAGTACGGCATGAGGAAAAATGCGTTTATATGCAGAGAACGAACGTTCTACACCTAGTGACGTAATATTTGCGTAAGTAAAATAATCTTTCAAATAACTTAACGATTCTGTTGACGCACCTTCACAAATGTGTCTTAATGTGCCAAAATCAGAATTTTTCTCAAAAACACTTTCAAATTTTTCTAGAACAGAAACATTTTTTGCGTCTTCAATCGCGCATAGCTGTGCGTGAACATGTTGCACTATTTGTAGAGATTCTTCTAACGGCACCGCAGGATTTTGTAATTTTTCTATTGCATCTGCTAGCCCGAAGTAATTGTCGTGAATGATTTTTAAATCCATTTTAACCTGACTATCTTGAAATTTCGACTGGCTTCTCTGGATAGCGGCAGCTTCCTTTGTATCGAATTGTAAAACCGCGGCCTGTAACCATGTTCCCCAACGAGTTAGAATAGGTTCTGGTGGCTCTGGGGGGGCTCGTTGGCACAGTCTGTGAAATTTGCGAATACGTTTCGGTGATTTGACAAATACTGCTTTGGTATGCGCTATTAAGGCGTCTACCTCAGGATAACATTTTCTGATACTATCCGCCACAAGATTGAGAGCATGAATGTGTAACAAATTAGCAGAATGCTTTTTAAGAGACCGGCCTACAGAAAGCATGTTTGCAGCACCATCACTCACTAACATCAAGAGTTGGTTTGTTGAAAGTTCAAACTTGTCCAATGTATTTAACACTAACTCTGAAATTGCTTCGGCAGTACACTGTTGTATTCGTTTGGAAACTAATAGAATTGAAGTGCCGATTGATGAGGTTCCAATTTGCGTGCCATTACATTAAGAACAGAATGTTTCTTCCGATCTGTTGTTTCGTCGACACATAACCACAATTTTTGATCTTTCAACTCCGATTTTATTTTTTGTTCAATATGTTCGCGCGCAGATGGCACAATTCTTCGTAACGATGTTCGACTTGTAATTTGCACTCCGAATAGTTATTCCAAAAGCAGATAAATGGTTCCTTGTCTAGTAAATTAAACGGTATATTACATGCAATAAACGTAACGCATAAATTAAATATAAATTTTTCATTGTCTCGTGCGCAATTTCTTTTTGAGACATGCTTTTCACTATTTACGTGTCGTAGACAATGCTGTCTGGACCAACACATTAACGGGATTTTACAGATTACACATTTAATTTTAGCACCTTCATATATTAAGTCTGGAATTTCTGCAATAAATTTTCGAAGTTTGTCCGACCGCGGTCGTTTTGCTGACGAAGTCATAAATTTTCTAGGACAGATAAACAAAGTAATACTACCGTTCCTCTCGGTCCAAACTGATTCTACGCCGATGCGCGGTACCGCTCGTGGCCAGTGTTACTCATCACTCATTCGCTAAAAGGTTTGCGCATTTCACCCCAACCGAATGACAATTTTAAACGATGCTAGCGCCTGAAACGTAAAATTCTTTTGTCGTTGGATGCAATTAAGCCAAATTTATCGGTTTGATTTAACGATTTCGGGCCGTTTTACACAATTCCGGGTGGCGTAAGCGCGTTACGGCAAGGAAAAATATATAAAATACATGTAGAATGTTGTCGTGTTTCATTATACCGTTTATAATTTAGTTTTGGCCTGGGTTTGCGCAAATTGCTCTCGTTAAGTGTCAACAACAGTCTACTTGGAATTTATCGCCTTGACGCAGCAACCGACGCTATTCGTAGGACGGTTTGTTATTACCATTTCTGTTATATTATGCTTATGTTCCCAACGATTTCACAGGAATATAATGTGCCCCAATCTACTGGAATTTTAGAATTCCTCCAACTGTGTAAATTGTCGGAAGTTAAAATTTTCTAATATTGTAGTAAGCAAATATTTTCGTAAATACGGAGTGATCGATAAGTGAGAAACAACGCGTTTTAAAAACGTTGGAGAGTGTGTTAGAGAAAGATTCCAATTTTATCACATTACAACAAATTTGTAATGGTATTTCGACTAATCCATTAATTGAGTTCAAAGATTATTTTAATCATACATCTATTACATCGGTAGATGTCGAACGGTCTTTCTCCAAATATAAACACATTTTTTCACCACTGCGAACACGGTTCCACGAGACAACTATTGAGACATATCTCATGCTATCAATTTTTTACAATTCTTATCCACTGGATTATAATACTGATGATGGCGCTTCTACTTCTCATGTTCAGTAATTCCAATGCAATCCGCCAGCCTACTTGATTACGCTGCTTAAGAGGGTGACTGTTTCCAGCCTTACAGATATTATAATTCTTGATTAGTTTTTTTTTGTTATTTTCGCTTTATTACTTCCCTTTCGGTATTATAAATATTGAAGAAACCGGGCGCATATGGCGCGACGAACGATTATCTAGCAGTAGAATTATGTAATGTGACTAGGCTTACTTACACACTGAAAAAATTATTTTTCTACCTTTTTCTTTTATATTCTTGCTTTCTTCTCTTCACTCGATTTTTTTTTATTCCTGACTTCTCTTATACCGATTTTTTAGTCTAATAGACAATAAAGTATTATTATTATTATTACATACCCAATAGAAAATCGGTAGTAGAAAAAAATAAATGGAGAGAAGACAGATTACTTAGTCGTTTCACCGAGATTATCGTTGGCTGGAAATATATGTAAGTAGTAAGATGCCAGCGGTAAGGAGAGGGAACCTAAGACTATATAAGCGGCTGGAAATTGGAGGAGGCCAGTCATATGGATCGCTTGGACATAGGTACTCGGACCATACTTAGCTGAACGCACAGAGAATAGGCGCTAATGATAGCTAGCTTAGATGCGAAAATTAGTGATATAACAATACATAAGCAAAAGACTGTTAATTATGTGTCTTTCTGGTCATTTAGACACCTTTAGTACTTACGATAGAGCCTTCAAACTTTGCACGTATGTTAAAGTAACTTGAGTGCATCATTTCTGCGCATAGGGTAAGCAATAGTACACTTAACTTTCTGGTGCAAACTAACATAATTGCAGCTCGGTTCCAGCCCGAAAGTCAATCAACATTAGACAGCGATCGCAAGCTGTGAACCAGTTGACAGATGTCAATAAAAGTTGAAATCTTCACCACCGTACGAAAGTACAAAGCCTCCCTATTGGATCCAGCGGGGACACACGTGACACCCCAAGTGGATTTTAGCAAAACTATGCCGTATACGTAATGGTAGGTTCATCTAAGCTTAATCTTGTTTCTCTAATTACGGAAAGGTTATTCCACATATATACGCACAGAGCAATGAAAGCACTCGATATTCCATTGAGGAGTTTCCGCGGGATGAGACGATTAATTACGACGTGCGTCTGTCACTAATATGAAGTTGCATAATAAACGTTAAGTATGGTACGCGCACGGCTAATCCTTAATTAAATCTACATTCCCGGAGACCAAATTGACAAGCGAAATGCAAATTACCAATTTATTTTCCTCTCCGATAGCGCCCTAACGACTTTAATGAATATAATGTGATCCAGGAATACTACGCAGTATACTTGATGAAATAGACATGTGAAAGTGAGTTCGAATCAATACTCATTGCGTAATGTACACCAACGTGAGTAACTACATGGTGTTTGTTCCAGTAGAGGACACGAACGTTCCCCATTGGAATCTATTTTTGGAAAAAAGGCCTGTTAACAGAGCAGAAATTTCAAACGCTATTAGCTTAGAAACCGCAAGAACTATGGACAAAAACTAAAGAAGAATGTTGTGAGTAGGCTAAAATGTGCTTAATAAATGTTAGACTATGGAAGAAGATGTTAAGACTTTAGTTTAATATCCTATATGTTTGTACATAAACAATTTAAATATTTTAAAAAATAGTTTTTCATTTCCAAACCAAATTTAACTTTTCGAAAACATTCTTGATATTATTTTTTTGGGAAAAAACAAAAAGGGAAATTTCCCAAATGTAATTTAAGTAAGCACCCCAATTTCGTACCTGCACTTCTTTTTAATTGGTTTTAAGACCTTAGGCGGGGGCATAGAAGATAGGGTTAAGACGGGTTTTTTCTCAATCATCGGACAATAATTACGGAATTATACGGGTTTTTATTTATCCAAAACCTTTCGTTTTGCCTCTTTTCCCTGTACTATTTAATCCTTTGAAATTTATAATTCTTTTTTAAAAAACTCAATTACCTCTTAACCCTCCCACTGTTCGGGTCTATTTGCCCGAACAAAATTTTTTTCGCTGTAATATGAATATTTATTAAAAAATGTTCCTGGCGTTCACTGACTTTATTTGTTACTTTGTTAACGTTAATATTCCATAAACATTTTTTTTTTTTATTTTTTTTTTTAAAATATTTATTTCCATGTCTTACATTTATTACGTTCGGGTCAATATGCCCCGACAGTCATTATTATATACATATATCTAGGATATGTTTTTCGCATTTGTATTATTTATTATTATATATAACACAATTTGCATATAATAACGCCCATTTTGGGGTAATATATAAAACTAATAAAAATGATTTATTTGTTTTATCTTTTTTTTTCTTTACTTCACATATTACTTTCTTACATGTTCTTTTTGTATATTCGTAAACGTGTTACAACAGGCAAAAAATTGTTTATACCCGTTTATATCATTCTGTATAAATGTAGTATGACAACTTTTGCATACTTTTGGGGGACGTCTCGGACGTTGCACGCATGCGTCATATCTTGTTATAAAAAGTTGCACTGAATTTGCTTGTTAGTTTTTTCTCTCATTTCAACATGGCAATCGAAGACCACTGGGTAGAACTGCTGCTCTTGAAATCTTCTGTGTGGTGAATCTGTTTCTGTTTTAGGATCATATAAATATTGTCAAAGTGATAGTTCAGATGTGCAAAACCGAAAATTTAAAACCTCAAATGTTCAACAGTTTTTTTTAAAGATCGTAAAATTGAATGGAATTTACTTCCACCTCAGCAACTGGCCGTTTTTGTAATGTGATTCGCACTCCTGCAGGAATTACAAAAAATCATGGGGAGAATTACAGACATAAAAATGCATTTGAAATTGTATTTTTTTCCTGGATCGGGAAAAAATGATAAAGATGACAAATATTGAAGGATTACGAGTTAACGATACAAATGGAAAGTTTTGGATAGTACCACTTTTCAAGCTTACATTGGTCTTTTGTTACTTGCCCGGGGTCTACCGATCGCCGGAGAAGCTACAAAAAATTTGTGGGACAATGATACTGGTCGAAGTATTTTTCGAGCAACCATGTCTCTTGAACAATTCAGCATGATATCCCGTGTGATTGTTTTTATGACAAGATCCCCCAGGAAAGAAGACTCTGATAAATTAGCGGGCCCTAAGAGACTTTGGGAAATTGGGTAGAAAATCTTCCCAATTATATAATCCTGGAGAAAATGTAACGGTGGATGAACAGTTAGTTGCATTTGGGTCGCCCCTTTCAAGCAATATACCTACTAAACCAGCGAAGTATGGTATCAAGATTTGGACTCTCTGTGACAGTGAAACATCTTATGCATTGAAAGTACAAGTTTACACAGGGGAAAAGGGAAAAAGGTGCTCCACCAGAAAAAAAACAGGGCATGCGGGTGGTTTGCGATCTCCCCGAACTAAGGGACAAAGTGACGTGTGACTTTTTTTTCTATACAACCTAGGACAGTTACTGCTGAAAGAAAAAATTTCGATGGTAGGAACTTTAGAAAAATAAACCCGGGAAATTCCTCAGCCAATAGCTAACAAAGACGTACATACAGTTCTTTCTTTTCACAAATGATACAACTGTCGTAAATTATGTACCAAAAAAGGGTAACCGTGGTCCTTTTAGCCTTTCATCACGACAACAAAGTTGTGAAAGAACTGATCGAAACCCATATAATATAGACTACAATGCAACTAAAAAGGGGCCGTTTCCTCTCGATCAATTAGTGGGCACATATACTTGTAAAGAAAATCCCAAACGCTGGCCCATGATAATTTTTTATAACATGCTAACATTTCGGCTTACAATGCGTATGTATTGTGGACTGCTGCGAATCCAAATTGGAACAACTAAACTAACAAAAAAAAAGACTATTTCTAGAAGAATTAGGAAAATCGCTCATAAAATTACATATGGGGTCAAAAGCGTACCTACCCAGGGGGGGAAGAAGCTCGCAACATAGTGGGAAAAATCAAAAAACGAAAAATCAACTATACCACAACATCAAAAGAACCCCCAAACCCCGGCATTAATGTAAAACGTGCCCATGCAAATTTTTTCCGTCAACTAAGCAAAAAACAAATATTTCATGTGTAACATGCAATAAACTCTCTGAGAAGCATGTACAATTCTTTTAAATTGTGCTCCATAATCTTTTTATAAAATAAGTACTTTTTTTTATTTAAGTGTAAGTATTTCTTATTAGAACATGTAGATTTCTATTTTTTATAAATAAAATATTTCTTTTAAAACAGTACACTTATTTTTTATTGCAAATAAGGGTTCGGGTCATATTGACCCGAACGATACACGTGTAGAGTAAATTTAAACAGTACAGCAGGGTTAAATAGCCCTTAATAGAAATAACTAATGAAACCTTGAAAACAGTCAAATTTTTAAAATGACCCTGACAGACCTCACCTGTCCGACGGAAGCACCTGCCTACTGGAGGGTTAATTATGTTGATTTACCCCATTCCGAGAGTGCCCGTAATTTGGGATTGATTTTGGATCCGAGGTTACGTTTTAGGAAGCATATATCTTCTGTTCTTAAAAAAGAATTTTGTACTCTAAAGCTGTTTTATGGATGCAAAGATTGTTTGGACCTAAAATTCAGAAAGATATTGTGCGAGTCTCTTGTTCTCTCTTAGTTTAATTTTTGTCTACCTATTTATTATCATTGCTTTGACCGTGTTGATAGGATGCGTTTACAGCGATTGCAGAATGCATGTCTTAGATTTATATATGGTATTCGTTGATTTAATCATGTCTCGTCTACCCGTAGATTGGTTAACTGGATGACTATTTCATGCAGAGCAGACTACCTTTCGACAATTTTTTATTATAAAATAATTTATAGTAAGAAACCGGGATATCTGTATCGAAAATTGGTCTGTAGAACAGATGTGCATGCAATCAACATAAGATCTAAAGGGTTGCTAACCCTCCAATTCATAACCTGTTTAACGCCATCCTTGGCGTGCTGCACGTGTTGTCCCCCATAGCACTGACCCGTCGATTGCGTGGAAAGTTTAATGATTAAAATTCATGATATATTATACAATTATTATTGTATTAATGGTGGTTGAAAATAAAGTCCACTCTCTCACAATAACTCCTTTAATAAATGATGAGTAGAGACGGGATTTTAGGCAAAATGCCTCTTTGTTTAGATTCAAGGCAAATTAAAATAATACAAAATCTATATGTTTCTCGACAAATCCAAAGTGATCTAGCTATGTTTATTTTACCTAGTTGGCTATTTGGACTTTTAACGGCTAAATCGTGGTTTTTCGCCTATTTTGTCCTAAAATCATATTTATTTGGTCTAAACGTTTTTTTAATTTTAAATAAATATGGTTTTACACAGCTGCATCTTTCTTAAATGCCAGAATTTTAGTTTTACAGCTAAAATACTATAAACTAATACAACGATGGGTTTTCTCATCTATTGTGTGAGGCAAAGTTTGGGTTACTGCCGTAAAATTATATTACTACCCTATTGAAAATATATCCTCAATTATCGGCTTATCGCTCTCGGGTTCATTTACCTGCACCCACGTTTTTATTTTACGGGAATCTCTATCGGCTTGTTTACGCCCTGTAATTTAAACCATATAAGCAAATTTCTTCTCCCTGTTAACGTGATTAATGAATACACGATGCCCATTCATAGTTTATACAATGGACATCTTGATATTGCAGTTTAGATTTTATATTTATTCTCCTAATGTTTCTCTGGAGTGTATATGTGTGTGTTCCTATAGCGAGGTGGACTATTGACGAATCAGTATATAGTGAAAGACGTACTTTGAATTTTCATTTATATCGTAGCTTGCAGCGAATATTTTTCGGTAGTTTTCTGTCGGTTTGTGCTTGTTTATCTACTCAGTGTATTGTGTATTTCCATCTACAACAATGCCAAAATCCAAGGAATCACATAGCGCTAAAGTTCAAAAATGGCTGAAGGCAATTGGAGGCACTATGTCTTTCAGCTGAATCCAAGCAACAGTGAAGAGTTGTTTATAAAGCGTGCGGAAAAATGGTAAAGGACGTTTTTGTTTTTCTTTCCTAACTTGCTTCAATATTATTGTAGTTAACTTGCAAAAGAAAAATCATTTAGAGCAACATGCTACTGCTCCTGGACATCAGGCAAATCTTAGAGGAAACCGTTGAGGAACCAAATGTTAATAGACACCAAAAATTCAAGAGAAATCGACGTTTTTAATCCCGAGATTTATGCGACGCTTTTATGTCTGTAAATATTCCTCTGGACAGATTAAACTATTCAAAACTGCGAAATTTTCTCACTAAATACTGCAACAAGAGGAAGTGTAGCGTAAAGAAACCCATATAGAATTTAACATATGTTTAATAAAATGTCTTCCTGATTATAAGGTAATTAATATCTTCACGACATCGCATAAGAAGGCTAAAATGTAATTTTCCTTTCGCCGGTGTCATTCCAGATTTTTGTTTACCTCTTGTATTTTTATTAAATTTTTTAAGACTATTAATACTATTCGCGAAGAAGTTGGTAACAACGATATTTGGATATCTATAGATGAGACGACTGACTCTAAAGGTCGTATTATGGCAAATATGATTGTGGGTAAGCTTTGTTCTGAAACACCCGGAAAACCGTGTTTACTGGCTACAAAGCAACTTGAAAGAACAAATTGCAATACAATGGCAAGATTCGTGAACCAAGCTTTAAGTAAGATATATTATGCAAAAAACTTACTTTAATAATATTGTAAATTTAATGCTAGATATTTAAGTTAAAGGCAATTCTCGTATTTTAGGTATTTTGTGGCCACAAATTAAGTATGAAAAAGTCAAGCTTTTAGTCACGGATGGTGCTTCTTATATGCTCAAATGTGGTACAAATTTGAAGATTTTTTATAAAAATCTTAAACATTTGACATGTTTTGTACATGAACTCAATTTGGTGTGTGAATGTCTAAGAAAACAATATGCTAATGTTAATGGTTTTAATTTCAAAATACCAGAGAGTCTTTTAAAAGCTCCTGCGTGTGGCAGTGTATAAAGAAAATCTGCCAGATCTCCCTTTGCCTCCCGAACCTGTCTTAACACGTTGGGGAACTTGGTTAGAAGGCGGTAGTTTTATGCTAATAATTTCGAAGCAATAAAATCAGTAAGTACTTTTTAGCAAAATTTTTAAATAAGATTGTTTTTATTTAACGCTTTATGTTTTGGGTTTGCCAATATCCTTTGACAAGATTCAGCTAACTGTATTGAGCAAGCGCAAGAATACTTTTCCAATCAAAATGTCAAAAAACGATCTTTTATACATCCAAGTCGCATTATAAATTTCTCATTGGTAACATCAAAAGATTAGAAACATTCGGCCTTCTCTTACAGATTCTGTTGCAGTAATTAATAATGCCGAAGCAGCTCTCAAAATGCCCCAGGAAAAGTTGGCAACATAATTTTGTCGAAGTTTAGCAAGTGATTTCGAAAAATCCAGGTTTCAAAACGGTTAAAGAGTTTGCTGAGCTGCTCAGTGGCGAAGCAGTTGAAGCTACCGCTCATACCACAACTGCCTGGTCCGTATTTAGGTTTTGTTCTACAACCTCGTGTGACGTACAAACTGCTGTTTTCCGACCGAAGAACAAATTTTACTAACGACAACTTGGAAAAACATCTTGTGTGCTACGCAAACGCGAAATTTGAGGACATGTTACACGGCGATTAATTAATTTATTTATTATTTTAAGCAAATGAATCTACATATTTTAGTTATTAGTTAAAATTTGTATGTTTTATTTCTTTTTATGGCTGAAATGTACCTAAAATTACATTAAATATCGTCTTCTTATTCATGTTTTTTTTTTAATAAAATGATTTTTGTGTTTACCGTTTTTTTTAAGTATTTGCCTAACATGCCTAAATCACAGTTTTTCGTCCTAAATACATAGTTTTTAAGGCCTAAAAAAGGGCCTTTTTAGCTGCTTTTTACGTCCTAAAATCCCGTCTCTAATAATAAGCAACTGTCTACTTGTCGGAAACAATATCTGGGCTAACCACTCCAATTTGAAAGAAACCCATTCAAACACATGTTTTTAACGTTAATTCTACCGCTAACCTTAATTACGAAATCATATCTACTATAAAAGTAAATTCTTCAAGTTCGACCAATCAGTCGCATACTCACAAATTACTTTACTAACAAGAACCCGACAAACGTTCGAAATGCTCACCGCGTTAGCTAGTTCCGTCCTCCCTTTATCCACTTAATTCTCGAGAACAAAGTCCTAAACAGTCGTCTATTTGTACAGGTAAACTCCTGCGATGTTTAGCTTCACTTCGCATTGCATCTATCCACTCTTGATGGGGTACTCTCAACAGCTAACCAGCCCGCTTCGATGTAACCCCTAATTGATTTAATGCTAATACATACCTAGCTACTTAGCAAGTGTAGACTTAATCCGACATGCTGTTAATACATAATCCATCTTCCCCATTGCTTACATACGTACGGCGTAGGTGAGTAAATGGCAGTTTCGTGCAAGTATGCATATAAATTTTCAAACCGAGTGATTAGATTAAAGTCGGCCAGTGTATTGGGTAGCAATTCAATTCCGTGCATTGTTTGTTAAAATAGGCCAATTGTAGATTTAAGCTTATACAAGGTATGTTAATTAATAAACAGATATCAAAAAACCGTGATATTTAATTAATAGGGTGTTAATTTAAAACAAAGAACTAGATAAATGTGAATTCTCAGTATTGTTTATTTTGTCAAAATATAAAAACTTTATTGAAGCACTTCATATAAGTGTCTCAATTAACCCAACGGTAGTCGCGTGGCTGACTCAACATGGATATAGAAAGGGCTATTCTACGACCACTGGCATCTTGAGTATAGTCGAACATTTATAGAGCGTTCGATGCAGGAGAATATGTTGAATTGAACATGTTAGACTTAACAAAGGCCTTTGATTCGGTGAATCATAATATGCTAATAAATAAAAAGTTGGAATATTATGGAATAAGAGGAGTACCTCTAGATTTACTGAGATCGTACAGGTAGATTACAATTAACGGAATGGAACTACTTGCAATCGCAGCCGATGAGTATAACATGTGGTGTTCCTCAGGGTTCCATTCTTGGTCCTCTGCTTTTCGTCATTTACACCAATGATATTCCGGCTAGCATTAGTGGAGCTGCGATATGCATGTACGCTGATGATACTTCCTTATTACTCCAGGATATCGACCAGAAAATCCTCCGCCAGAAATCCGAAGCTGCTATTGGGCATGCGAAAACATGGTTCGCGGCTAACAAACTAAAAGTGAACGTTGATAAAACACAAAATCTGTTCTTCGCTACCATACAAACTGGCCAGCCTTCGGCGGTAAATTTCCTAGGAATTATCGTCGATAGTGGTGTTACATGGTATTCACATATTGAGCACCTGGCGAAGAAACTATCGTCTGCACTATTCGCAATCAGGAGGCTTAAGCACATAGCCACACATGAAGCAGCTAAGGCGGCATACTTCCCAAATTTCCACTCCATAATGTGCTACGGTTTACTCTTATGGGGGACGTCTTCGGAATCACAGAGGATTTTTATACTGCAAAAAAAGGCCATCAGATTTCTGTGCAACTTGGAATATAGAGACAGCTGTAAAACATACTTTAAGAGAGAAAGAATACTTACTCTTCCATCCGCATTCATCTTGGCAGCTGTCAGTCACGTCCACTAAAACAAAGAAACATTTTTCCAAAATGGAAATTTCCATAGTTACCCCACCAGATCAAGAAATGAACTAAGAGTGCCGCATCACAGATTGGCCAGTTCCCAGAAAGCAATTGATTACTGGGGAACAGAATTATATAATAAATTGCCAGTGGTGTTCAAAACCTTACCTCTAACGAATTTTAAAAATAAAGTTAAGGCCATACTTTTGGAGCGACATCCAGGAATTTCTAGTCTAGTGTATATATGTTTTGTTTGCCTTTATTTATTTATTTATATGTCATTGTTTGTTATTTTAATTTTATAATTGACTCTTATCTTTTATTCTAATTTATATTTAATTGACTATTGTGCCCTTTACACACAAAAAAAAGTCTGACAATTTTCTGGGATGGTTAAATTACGAATATCAATAAATATTATTATTATTGCCCTCCACCTACAATTCATTTGAAAAATCAAAAAAAGACGCCCATATGGTTTATTTATCTACACAACTATGCGTATCTGATCATATTAGAAACGTAAACAAAACAGTACGACCCTAAGTGGAATAGAGGACGTTAGTCATCCATGCCACCGACTGCGTGACAGTTTCGATTGTTTTGTAATATTGTTAGTGTTATTGCGATGTAAGTACTATTTCATACAGATTTTTTTTATATAATCAAAATATATTTTGTAGTTTTGCTAGAAATATTTCGCGAAGTAGTAAAGATCCGGCTCAATGGTTAGCATGGCTAGAGGAACTTGAAGCAGAGGATTTGAAAGATGATAAAGGAAGTGACGATGGTGAAATTGATGAAATCAATCAATCCAATCATGACAACGCATCCGAAGTTAATACTTTGTTTGATATTTCCAATAGTAGTGATGCAGAAGGTAGAACAAGCGAAGAAAACAATTCACGATCGATTGGGACAAAAATTATTGGATGAACTGGCACTAATTAGAGAAGTCTTGGAAATGTTTATTCAAGGTTTCCAGAAATACTACACACCTAGCGAATATTTGACAGTTGATGAATAGCTACTAGCTTTTCGTGGGAAATGCCCCTTCAGGCAATATATACCATCTAAGCCGGCAAAATATGGGAAAAAAGTCTTTGCTCTGGTTGATTCTAAAACAGCGTGTACATCAAATTTAGAAATTTATAACCTGAAGGCCCATATTGTAAAAAAAAAATTGCCTACGAAGTTGTTATGCGTTTGGTACAACTGATAGAAGGTAGTGGCAGAAACGTAACAGGTGATAACTGGTTTACAACAGTTCCCTTAGCAAAAGACCTTCTTAGGAGAAAAATTACCTATGTCGGTATAATGAGGACAAGCAAACCACAAATTTCCAAAGAATTCCTGCTAAAGAAATTGCGATCGATAAAGTCATCCATATTTGGTTTAACAAAAGAATGCACCTTGTAATCCTATTGTCATAAAAAAATAAGTCAGTATTACTTTTATCAACATTGCACAACGGCGACAAAATTGATCAAGAGAGCGGCGATGATATGAAACCGGAAATGCTCACCTTCTATAACAAAATAAAAATAGGTGTTGACCTTCTTGATCAATTATGTTCCAATTAAGATGTTGCTAGAAACTGCAAAAGATGGCCGTTGGTTATTTTCTATAGCCTTCTGAATATGGCTGCGATCAATGCTATGTGTGTTTGGTCTTTCAATACTAACGGGAGTAAAGTAATAAGATGTAAATTCTTAGCCGATATTGCTTGGAATATGATCAAACCCCAAATTTTGATACGATCTACAATGCATACCTACAGAACTTCGTTCCCGTATTACGTTACTATTCGGGACTCCAGATGCAGAAGCCTCTACTAGTACTGCTGGCGATACCCCTCGTGCAAGTAAGTGTAGATGTTTTTATGTACTAGGCAACGTGACAGAACAACAAGAAGGTAGTGCAAAAAATGCTACAAATGGGCATATCCTGATCGCGCTACTGATATACTAGGGTATGTAAGGATTCATTCATAGTCGGGAGTCTCATGCGTTTATTGAATAATGTTGCCGTTTATCCTTGATTCGCTTCGCGCGCTCTCCACCTTTACTATACATGTATTATATTTTTTATTTATAAAATATATTGTAAAAATATGTAACATACGTAAATATTAAATAAGTAATTAATATTGTCGCGAATAAACGCTTTGATTTCACTTTTAGAAAAGACGCTAACTGGACTTCCGCTGCTTTGCGTTCATCGTCTATGTTTTCTGCATTGTAATCATTTTTCGATCGGTGACCGGTGTCGTCGAGCTGACTGAGCGTCTGGACAATTGCCGTGTAAGATTATGATCTCTCGGTCAATTCGAAGACATCGAACTTTGATGCTGCCGATCAAGCACCGGAAGGACAGTTAGTAGAAGGGATTGCATAGTCTATAAATATAAGTTATTTGTAATTATGGGGAACTCTTGGAGTCTCTTTGTCCGTAATAGGTAATCTATTACGGGCATAGAGCTGTATTGTTTTGTAAATAAAGAGCGTAAAGTGGAGTGCCTGTTTTCTTTTGGAATATACGTACCTCTCCAGTACCTCTTTCTAACAGGTAGGTGAATTTCGGTGTGTAGTATTTGTGCGAGTATCTACCTCGAGCTACCCCTATCACGGTGATCCGTGACATGTGGTGGAGGCGCCTTCTTCGTTCCGTCTTAGAGAAATTTGATTTTTGTATTGAATAGGGCAAATTATTCTAACTTTGTTGTTGAAATAGTTTGATGTTTATCTTCAATATAAATAAGGGTTTATTTGAAAAGGTTTGGTAAGTCGCAGCGGATATTTTTGAGCCAAATGTTGTAGTAAAAATGAGTTTAATGGCGATCCGGAGGTTTCAACCATTTAAATTTAGTATCAGTCATGTATGTAGGATTAGACGCTAATATTCTAAATGGGGGAGCGAGAAAACGAAGTAATCTTGTACATAGGGAAGGTATATTTAAAGGGAAAAAATGTAAACTTTTAAAATCACTATCCTTATAAACGCGAAAAATATTTTCCTAGTACAATTGTTAGCAGTTGGGTTCTTAAGCACTATAAATAATAAGTTGGGGAAATTTTTAAATAGTAATAAATAGAGGAAAAAATCCGCGCAAATGTTTCTTCATATTTAGGTATATGTGTGTAGGAAAACGAGACGGACAAGGAGCTCAATAGTTTAATAAGTAAAATGTTGATATTTAAAACACTTCTTTTTTAAAAGGTTTTATATGCAAATAGTAATGCGATGAAATATGTAAAAAAAATTGTTAGGTATAGATGGAAGCATCTTGTAAACATATGATTGTGATTGTAAGTCATAGTGCAGTAGAGAAAGATACGTATATTACTTTTATGTTGAGTAAGGAAATATAAAGAACGTATTTGACAACGCATAGGCAATTATATTACCAGAATATTTTTGACGAGTAACGCCATCTTCATATTTAGGGTTGAAACTTTTCAGACTACCCTCGTAGTATATCAAATTTAGGGATAGATCCTGAAAAATTACGAAAGTCCGTAGTAAAAAGGTGTTCATGAAAGTAATCCGCTCTTCAAAGCAATATATTTAAAAGTTCTGATATTCTTGCCTTTTTGAAAAAAATGTAAGACAAGATAATGAGATATTGCTTCTACATCAAGCTCTAATTTTTATAAGAGTCCTCTATGCTAGAAGAATCAACAATTTAGGGCTTCAGGGATAATATATCATTTCCACCAAGCATAAATATCCTTTATTGATCGTTATCTATTTATTTAATCCAGTACATTAACTATGCATACATGCATTTAATAAATTACAGTTAAATATATTATAATAGGCAATATCCAATTATCTAACTGTATCCAGATTAATTATTAATTGCAGAGATTATTGCTTAGAATCAAATTTGTCAGATTTGTCTGTTTTACAATATTGCTAAATATTAACTGGAAATAGAACAGAATTTGTGATAATGTGATAATGATATTCTATGTAATAATAGCGATATTAAAAATATAAAAAAATGTCTTCAAACAATAACCAAAACCGGCAAACGCAACATGAAGAGAGAAAAGATACTGGCCAACAGATATGTTTTTGCCTACCCAGCAACATCAGCGTTGCTCAGAACGTTTTCTCTGTTTATAACCGCTATTTGCCTCTGGGCTTATATCACTATTCTTCGAAACGACGAGCCAGGTTGCTGCTTTTTAGACGGCAGGCGTGTATCCCTTGGCACTAGATAGCGCCAAGAAATATCTGGCTCTTCGTTTCAAAGGATAGTGATACAAGCCGACAGGCAAATACCGGTGTTAGGTAGAGAAAATGCAGTAACGGTGATTACGCCGGGTAGACGGAAACAAGTGCGCTGATTAGTGGTTTTTTCTCCTCACATTATTTTTACCGTGAGTGGTTCCATCAATATCATGAAGAAAATTATTGTTATGCCAAATTTAAAAAAAAATTTTGAATTGGGGAAAATCTGCTTTTGTATTTATTTTAATTTTACTTACAATAGAAAAATGAATTTAAGGTAATTAAGATTACTTACAGTTATTAGGGTTTTTTTGAAATTTGTTTATAAAATCCCACTAGCTGCTGGTTTCTTTTCCCCCTTCGGAAATCCCCTTTTTTTTTTTCCTCCTTCCTTCTGCTTCGTTGAGCCCCTTGTTTGGGCCCTCTGATGGTTTTTGTGGTTAAGTTTTTAAATGGTTTTTTAAAAATTTTTGGGTGATTAAAATCTTTAAAAATCGTTAATATCATTTATAGTTCACTTGAAAAGTTTTTTATATTTTCACTGGTTACTTTCCCATGTTTTAAATTTCTTTCTCAAACTTCTAAAAGTCAATCAAAAAATTTTCTGTTAGAACTTTTTTTTTCTGACTTCTCTTTTTTTTTTTTCGTCCCAACATTGCCCAAACAATATTTTTTTAATTTTGATGTTTTGAACTTCCAACCCCATGTCGTAGGTAACGCAAAGGATTTTAACGGGCATTTCCCAAAAACAATGTGATTTTTGTGTGTATCTTTTATTTTTACAATTAATGTCTTTAATACATAAATATCTTAAAATAACTGAACTTTGACTCTCCTCTGTAACATGTCATTGTCTTTTTTTTTTTAAGAAAAATTTATAAATAAATAATCAAAATGTCGGGAAATCGAATATTAATCGGAAATAATTAAGTTCTGCATTAAACTCTATTAAAACCTTTTCTCGGCGAATTTTGGTATAATAGTAATTATAGTAAATTTAACATACGCTATTCACGTTGAAACATCCCACTACAATATATATAGCATTATTTTGGTTAATAGCGATACCATTTTGTTTTTTCTAAAGTGTTTTCTGAGTGATGGCAATCAGCTTAATAGGAATTTTTCAATCACAGCAAATGCTCTAAAATGCAAATATCTGAGTACGCATAGAACTAACGCTTTACTAATCCCTTGCAAACTTTAGTAATGACCCATTTGAAAGTATGTTATAAATCACTGTAAATTCGTAATATGCCCTAGATATTCAAAATATTCCGGATTGCTATTTCATAATTAACTTTTAATTAATTGCGTATATATTTACATTTGAATTTCCAAATTCAGTTTTAATGTTGATCATATTTTAGTTAATAAATCCAATGAAATTTCAAATGTACGGAAGCGCTCCCTAGTACATATATTACAACATAAATCGCCAAATTTGGGAAAGTCAATCCTAGCCCAAAAACAAGGTATTTTATTACTACAAGTGATATTTATACGAGGGTCACGCTATATATTTTGAGATACAAGAAAACTACAGGTCTTTTTACGAAAATGATTTTATTTATGTTCAAAATAATCTCCTCCTGCATCAATGCACTTTTGTAACCAAAATTTCCACAACGTAAAAGCGTAAAGCCAGTCATCTCTTGGAATGCTTCAAAATAAATGAATTGCTTCATCTATCTCATCCTCCGTCGTGAAACGTCGACCACGTAAATGTTTCTTTCGATTGAAGAACAACCAGAAATCACACATGGCCAAATCAGGCGAATAGGGTGGATGTTCGATGACTTTTACCTTATTTTCACGAAAAAATTCAACTTTTCTGCTGTGCGCTGTGTGACGATGCATTGTCGTGATGCAACATTAACCCGCGAATGTTGGCTGACTCAAGAACTGCAGGTAAACATTTTGTGGTGTACCAGTTTGCTGTGACTGCACGTTGATTTTCTAGCTTAATTGCTTTTACTAATCCGGTACTACGGAAGAAAACTACGTACATAACTTTCTTGACAGCCCTTTGCCTTTTGGCCATTGTTGGTGTTGGTGCATCTTCGTGGATCCACACGCGGCTCTCCTGCCGGGTAGGAATATCGTAAAATGGGATGTAAGTTTCATCACCTGTTAGTATCTTTGATAGAATGCGATGTCCACCATTATTTAACATTTCCAATGTTTCATGACTCAAGTGACAGTCAGAGTTTACTACTTAAGGATGGTGGTATTTAGAAATGCAGTGTTGCCAGCTCTAACTTCTCTTCTTTTGTGGCATCTCAAAGTATATAGCGTGTCCCTCGTATTTACTTATTACATTTTAAAGTCCGCCTTCGCAATTTTTTATTTGAAAAATATATATCCACCTTTAAAATTATCAACCACATGACTCCCACACCACTACATTCATCATATAGAAATTTCAACAACACATAGTATCAATTCATACAGCGTATTAACTTGCAACATCTCCAGTATAATTAGAATGCAAGAGACATCATTAACTGGTACACAGAGATATAGAGATCGTAATTTGTCGTTTCAACATTGCCGCAGGAGCTACACGCTTAAACCATATCTGAAACTAGTCGATTACTTATGTTAATACCGGTCTTTAGAGTAAGGAAACTGTCTTTGTGTATTAATTACGAGGGCTGCCGGTAAAGCTTTGCTATAATCGGCGATGGTAATGCACGAGAACGGTGTAATTGAAATAATAGTCGTGTTTCGAGTAATATATGTACTTATAACGTATTCTGCACTTAGGTGTATCTTGGAAATATGGAAATGAAATGGCCCAATATAGTTGCTGTCGAACGTTAAGTTTAGAATAAGTTAATCTTGTGTAAAATATCATTTGAGGGAAGAATTCGAATACTATTAAAAAGCATTCATATTATGGGTTACAAGCGGAAGTAAATTTTCGGACATATGTATGTTTGTGAGATATGTACTAGATCTAGTACGAGGGCGAGTCAAATATTAACCGGACTTTTCTTTTTAACGCTGACTAGGTGAAGTGAGTAACGTGACGTGGTGATATATGTTGGATGGGGATGTAAAGTGGAGGGGAGTAAATCGGTTCGGCTCGCCAGAGCAGATTGGTTGCTAGTAGCATCATGTTTGAGTAAGAGGTGCACACGTCTGTTGAGCAGCGCATTATAATGCAATTTTTGTCGCGGAAGGGCGTAAAACCTGCCGAAATTTTGCGTTGACTAACTGCATAGTTCGCTGAAAAAACGCTTTCAAAGACCCAAGTCTACGACTGGCACAAAAAATTTTCCGATGGCCGAGAGTCAGCGCAAAATGAGACTCATGCACGCTGACCGCGGACAAGCTTCAGTGAGACGAATATTCTTGCGATCCGTGAGATGATTGAAGGAGACCGCCGCCTTACAATATGGGAAATTGCTGCACACGTCGGAATATCATATGGGAGTGCCCAATCAATCATTTCAGATGATTTGGTTTACGGAAAAGTGTCGGTAACGTGGGTTCCTCGTCCCTTGACGGAAGATCAGAAAGCAAACCGTCTTGCCGTGTGTGAAAAACTTTTGGCACGATATCGAACAGAGGGGGATGATTTCTTGAGGCACATTGTCACCTGTGATGAGACGTGGGTGCATTATTACACCCAGGAGTCTAAGCAGGCAAGCATGAAGTGGCGAAAACCTGAAGAAACGGCACCGCGGAAAGCCAAGACCCGTCTTTCTGCTGAGAAAGTTCTTGGAACGATTTTTTGGGATTGCAGAGGCATATTGCTCGTTGATTTTCTCCATGAACGGCGTACAGTTAATGCTGCGTACTACTGTCAATGGCTTGATGAAGTGAAACTGGCCTATCGACGAAAAAGGCGAGACATGCCTATTCGAAGTGCGAATCTGCTCCATGGCAACGCTCGGCCACACAGCTGCATTAACCCAAGAAAAATTGGACAAAATTCATTGGGAAACACTGGAACATCCGCCCTACAGTCCCGATTTGTCGCCGTGTGACTACCACATGTTTGGGCCACTCAAAGAAGAACTGGAAGGTCATCACTTTGACGACGACGAAGGTGTAAAAACGTTCATGCGCAATTGGTTACAGACGCGATCACATTCATTCTTTGATGACGGAATTAAAAAACTTTCAATTCGGTGGGAAACATGTGTGAATAAAAGAAGAGATTCTATAGAAAAATAAGGTGTATTCAACATTTTATTTACTGTACCAATAAATGTTCTAAAACAAAAGTCCGGTTAATATTTGATTCGCCCTCGTATATTTAAATCTTTTTCTTTAATGCCAATTAGTAGTATTATTAATCACTGTTTTAGCACAAAGTGATAGTCTGTCCCACTGCTCCTAAAGGGTTAATTTCGACGTTATACTGAAACTACACGAATAATTATTTTAAAAGTAAACAAAATTTACATTTATAATAATAAATACATGTAGATTCTAAAGGTAAGTATAGGTTTTTATTAAAAAAAAAATTTCATTGAGAACATAATCTTATTTTATGGGTTACAAGCAATACGTTTATAAAAAACATATATTATGTGAAGCTTAATCATTTTTTATATTAAATCCCATCATATACAGTATATCACCGGATTGAGTTTACAACAGAAGAGGGAAAATTTTTCTTTTGATTTTATATAAAAGTGTTAAAGGTATAATTTTTTTTCTTGAGTTTAAAGAAACCAATCTGCAATGGAAACTACAACAATAACTAGAGATGGACTACCAATAGAAAAAACAAAAACTTTCTTATTAAATTATCCAAACAAAAATCAAACATCAAATTATTCTATTAACCCTCCACCTTCATCGCTACATATTTCAATCTTCCGACGCAGCTCTGTAAAGCTATTCTGGATTTCTTCTACTCTTAAGGGGAATGTAGCATTTCGTGTGGTATTTTTTAATACCTCAGCATTATTGGGTAAGCTTTCTGCACACACTACTTGTTTTATGCTTTCCCACAAATAAAAATCTGCAATTGTTAAATCTAGGCTCCATGGGGGGCCATAAAATTCGACCATTCTTACCTATACAATGAGTATTAAATTTAAGATTTAGCAAATTCACAAGAATTTGAGAAAAATACGCCGGACAACCATCCTAGTAATAAAAATGATAAAAACTTGTTTGCAATCACGATTGATGGAAAAGTTAATGTTTCACTTACTGTGTTGATTTGAGTTAACTTCCAGTTAACCCTTTAAAGTGCAGCACTGTTTTTTAATTTAACCTTTTTCACTTACTTGTGTTATAATCAATAGTAAAGATATTCTGCTGTTCTTAATTTTAAATTTCTTTTCCCAAAAGGGCTGTAAGTGGTGGTCCTAAGAGGGCCCACCCAATCATTATGGAAGTGGGGTTATTAAAATGTTTTGGTGGATACAATAAGGCCAACACAATTCTTAGAACCGCTCTTAGGCATGTCTTTACCTACGTACTGTATTTTGCAGAGAATCTTGCCTACTACTTTGGTCATTTCATCATCTGGGATAACTACTCGATCTTCACGCTTCTCTTCTGCAATCTGCTCCACTTCAAATGATGATTTCCCGTACACATCTTGTACAAGTTTTTTAAATATCAGGTCGTCTAAAGGTTGGTAATTTGAGTTTTGGATGGAGTCATTAGAATCTTCAAGGCGAATCTGAGAATTTTCAGATGTATTTAGTATTCCTGATCTTCCTCTTGGACAACCGGGAGTTGGTTCGTTTGAGTTAATTTGTAAAGTAGTAGGCAGATTATCTTCAGTATCCCTATCTCGATTAAAATCGAATCGAAAGACTGTTGTTCAGTTACGCTGTCGATGTCATCTGGACTGAAAAACAAATTTTTGTACTCGACAGATGACAGGTTTTTTAGGTCTTTGTAAGTCCACTTTTTCTGTTTATCTAGGCTGGAAGTAAGCAATTTCAAATCTTTAAAAACATTCAAACCTTTTTGTCAAAATGTTTCAAAACACTTCATTTAGGGAGTGCTGTAAAATCACTATCACCCATATAAAATATATTAAAGGCAGTTATTTCATGCTACACGCTGAATCGGTTTTCCTTTTTGAAACACCCGGTATATTTTCATGCACACGAATTTCTGTGCATTTATGAGTTACACTAACAGACTGAAGTAAGGAATAATTCAATTATAAAACAAAAATTACGTATTCGTAGTACATGAAAACTCCCACAACTATATCAAATAACCATCAATAATACAACTTTGCTTGAAAGTGACTAACTGAATTGAATTGTTTATAACATGTTAGCGTCTTAGTAAAATACAATAAACTTGGATTCTGCATGATAAATTCATGAAATAAGCTATGAAGTACACTAGAGTAACATACTGAAATTGTTTTCTTTCTTCGTAAATATCGCTTGTCTAGGTCAAAGTGAAAAGTTGAACATTTGCACTGATTTTTTGGAAGAAAAACAAAAATAACGTAAAATAATTACTTTAACTTTTCTCCTAATGCACACTGTACTAATACTGTTACTATTTTCTTCAGTTAAACGCAAAAACAATCTAATTAGCTGTCTATTTTATCACTTGCGCAAAATAGGGACCACTTATCACTTACTCAAGCGGACAATACGCTCAGAAAGGATGTGGTCCAATATGGGATCACTGAACGTTATAGGCGATCGCCACTGTCTGTAAGGCCTACTTTTAATGAACTTGTAATGGTAAAATGAACCTTAATGAAGGACGGTCCATATATGGTTAACTGACCACTTATCCCTCCCCAGGATGACACAATTTACATTCCATTCTGTGTACTTGCTCAAAGTGGGAACTTGAAGGAAAAGTAATTGAATTCAAAGTACTGTTTTGTTAAATATTTACATCGCCAAATGCAGCTGTTAATTGAGCACGTATAGCATGTTCAGTATGGCCACACGGTAGATATGAAATTCCCTCTGGTGGATATTGGTTATTTTTCTAGCCAACGACAAATACGGGGTAACGTGGACAAAACTCCTCTTCTTTTCATTCTCGTCATTGCGTAAATCCTCAAATTTAATGAAAAATTCTCCTAAAACAAACGACAGCATAAATTCGGAGGTATTTCTAACACGACTTATTGTTAGTATATTAAATATGTTTCGCTCAGGTATCGTCATTTATGTCAGGAAGTTTTACGTTTGTCGATGAGGTTTTGTAACACAGAGTCGTCTATTTTGAGTTATCTAGTAGCGCCCCTACAATCATTCCGTAATGCTACCTCTAAAAATTATTTTATTTAATAAAATTCCTCGTTAAATTATATTTGGATAGAAATCATCAAAACTTACTGTGGATAAAAACAATCGCCATCGCGATTAAAATAAAGGAGAAGAGGGACGCTAAATAAATTGATTACTTCTGGTTAAGCTTTCATCGAGTTATCTCGTATTTTAGCTGCGTTCCCAGTTTAGTGTCTAATATTGAAATCATAGAATAAATTCAAGGTAGAAGATAAGGTTGGAGGTTTGAATAGGCAAGTTTCCTGTAAATGTCACAAGGAACATAGAGTTTACATGACATATTCGTAAAATCAAGGTTGGTTTCAATTTTTAGTTTTCATTTCCTTTAAAGTTTCATACATTGATGTAAAAAATTCATTTAAAATTGCTGAAAGAGTGTATAAGAACATTTCCGAATCCCACAGTTCATTTAAAAATTTAATTAATTTATAAAAATTCTAATTTCCCTGAAATAAAACGTTTCAGCACAAATAGCTCGAGTAGCTTCGACTAGCTTTGGAAATCTAAGAAAATGTTTCTTTCAAATTTCATCCCTAGAGAATATAAAATACCTAACGTATGATAAATAAATATATTTAAAATGTACACACTTATCTAAAATTTTAATTAAATCCCCCATCCACGTTTCTCACACTGAAAAGAATTATTAATGGTCACATGCGGACATGTTTTTCGTTTTACACATTGAAACCGACGTAGAATAATCTGCATAAATTACGATAGCTCCCTTTAACATCGCATCCGTTAGAATTTTTCCAAAAAAAAGAGACGAAAAAATAAATAAAAGCTGCCATCACAGACTTGGACATATGTTGTGTCTGCTATGGTTAAATAAATATTCGTTTTTGATACAAACGGACATAACACTGACACCTACTCTTTTTTTTTTCGTACCACCCGATGAGAACGGTTAATATTCCTCGAAAATACACATCTTAACGAGATAATTTATATTCAATGGCTTTAATTAAAATTCGTTGCATGATAGTTCCAGAATCTAGATGTATTCATTCCCAGCAGCCACCGTCAGGACTGTTCATAGTCTCTGATATGCTTTTTTATAGTATTAATATTAAATGATGCATATGTCTGTATGCATGTTGTACGTGAGCAGCTAACAGCCAAGCTGGGTGTGTGTACATGAAAATGCATTACTCGGCGTATTTTGTGGTTAAGGGAAATGAATAATATATATAAATGGTCTGCTACCGGAAATATGAGCGTAAATTTAACTATAGGTTATTTACGGTGGATGATGATTTATTCAGCAGCGGTTACTAGTACTTTTTGTGGCCACTAGGCCAGATTCAAACGATTCATTTGTTACAATGTGGCTTATTAGGTCCATTAACCTCAAAAGATTCGTTAGGCCTGTTTCACACGTATGCTGTTCCATTCGGTTCGGTTCCTTTTCGGTTCCAACCGAAAACGAATGAAACCCTTTCACACATACACGGTTCTCACACAGTTCATATTAGATTTTGTGATTTCTTCCGAAACACAAGCTCAGTCGCCTAGTGAATACTGAATAGTGATCATCAATGGAGAGAAGTCAAGTTGTTGCCATGTTGTTTCTCTATAGAAGAATGAAAAAACAAAGGAGAAATATTAGAATTCATCGGGAGCACCCTCTCATCACTTTACGACTGGAATTTGGAACATTCTACACCATTTTCCCGAAACTAAGGGAGCACGAAGACAAATTTTTTAATCATTTCAGGATGTCAACGAAGTCATTTGATGAATAACACGTGAAGCTAAAGGAGGGAAATGAGGGAATGTATTCAACCGATTCAGATGTTGGCCGTAACTTTGAGGTAAGACAATACAATAAACACAATTTTTTTAAAGAGTCTCTTTTTTATTTAGATTTTAATTAAAAATTGAGATAACACAGGTTTACAAATAATACGTCAGAGTAGATGCAAGAAAAAGTGAAGTTAAATGATGTTACAAATTGTGAAACGCATATTCTGAGCTCTCATTGGAAGAAGAACTGTGGAGACAGTTCAGGCCAAGGTTGTGTGCGTCCTCGTAGAATTGAACAGCGGGCACTTGTGACTGAATTTGCTTCTGGTAGGCTAAAGCAGTGTGCTGCGGGTTTGGCTGGCGATATATATATCGATTAGGCACCATCGGTGGGGTACCAGATGGCGAGGCCATCGGTGAAGTACTAGATGGAGAGGCATATGCTGTATCGAATGTAGAAGGACAAACTTTTAGCACCTCTATTTGAAAATCAAGTGTGTCAAATTCATCGAAATCTTCAAGAGAAGGGAGTAATCCTTTGAAAAATTAAAGGTGTCGATTTGGTGTTTCCTTCAGGGCTGCAATCATTTCTAATTCAACAGAATCCATTTTCCGTTTTTTTTTTATGTAGGTTTTTTGAAAGACGATTCAGGTTTTTCAGCTGCTGCAGTATCACGTGGTACGCTTACAACTTTAGGAATTTTTGTTTAAATACTGTCAACTTTGCTATAACGCGACCGCTTCATGCGTCGTGTATATCGTGTGGCAATGTATTATCTGCGCCCACGATTTGCACTGATTCTACTAACGACAACCCAGCATCTTGCAATTTTTCTATTGCCTCAAGTAATCGTTTATGATTGTTGTTAATACTTTTTAAATCTGCCTCAACGTTTCAAGTATCTAGAAATCCTTTCTGGCTCTGCTTAATAGCTGTAGCTTCATCAGTGTCGAATTGTAAAGTACACAGGTTTTACTTCTTGGAAAAATAGCAAGCCGCTTGTTCCCCAACGCGTAAGAATCGGCTGTAGTGGTTCGCGAATACCGGGACAAAGCCTGTGAAATGCTCGAATCCGTTTGGGAGATTTGAGAAACACTTTTTTGTATTTGCTATTAATGCGTCCACTTCCGAGTAAGATTTTATACTTTGGAACAAAAGAGTAAAGTCGAAATTAAAGGAAAGAAAGTGGCAGTTTTCGCGGCAATTTCAGGAATTTTTAGCAGAGATAATGAGACTATTTTGCAACTGGAAACCTCAGCCCATGTTGTGTCAAAGCTGCAGCTAATGTCAAGCAATTCACTACAAGCAAACATGTAATTCAGAACGGCTGTTACTTATTTCAACAACAAAAAGGATATGAACAACATACACTCTTAATACAAAAAGGTTACAAACAGTTAATTATGAAGGTGGTGTTTCACATTCTGAAGATTTCTTACTGTTATTTCTTTAAATGTTTCCACTATTCTCTGCCTTAATTCGTTGGTGTTAGATGGTCTATGTCGAATATTGTCAAAAACCCTCCTTGCAATGTAATCCTAAACAAAAAAGGCCAACGGGGTTAAATCAGGCCTTCTTGCCCGCTACTTCTGCGGCCCATGACGACCTATCCATCCATCTGGAAATTCATTATTAACAATTCTTAATTTTCCTGGTGCTATGTGGTGGTGCCCCAACGTGTTGGTAAATGATCCTCCCATTTACAGGAATATTGCCAATAGCTGAAAAAGTTGTGTCTCTCAGCAATTCCAAATACTTTTTGGCATTCAGTGAAACGTCGATAAAAAACGGACCAACAATGTGATTATCTAGGATGCCGGCCCACACGTTGACCCTCTGAGGAGTTTCAGTATGATTTTCGAAAGAAAAATATGGGTCTTCTCGTTTCTTTTATCTCTATTTTCAATGTTATTTTTTTGTTCCAATGAATAAAATGTCTCAAAACCTCGAACAAATCCTTCCAACTAGGTATGGACAAAAAAATATATCAAACATTCCCCGTAAGAAAACCATTAACATCTCATGAAGGCTTTATTATGTAAATGCACTATATATTTGTCTCTATAATTACGACTAACGCTGCGAAGGCAATAAATCAATAATTTCATTCGCTGAGTTAGTGCGTACCGATTCATCTGCGTACATACGTCGCATCGTGGGCGCGGCAACCTCACTTCTAACCTGGCGCGGAGCTCTCTGTGCCCGGCTTGCTAATATCGCTGACCCGAAATTACTATATTTACTTATTCACGCTTCGTTATATCACAATACAAAAACTATAATTGAATAAAATTTAATAGCTCCAAATAGTATCGCATATTTAGCTAATACGCTACGGTCCATAAATTTATTTTATAGTAGTCGATGACAGGCGTTAATTTAGCGAGAGCTTAATTAAATTCACGCATTATTGCCGGCCTTTAACAGCGTTTTAAATTCAATAGGGGTAATGACCAAATGGCTCTTTGCTTCTCTGTGTAACGCTGCACATAATGAAGACGATAAAACGAGCCGAATATATCTTTTCTTTTTTATTACATCTTGTGATGAAACACTAGCGAAGATTATAGCCCGAGTAATCTCATTTCCTTAGAGAGCTCTTTTATATTTTGCATTCGCACCGAATTATTTAACACCCCGTTTACGAATGTTTCTTATATACGTATCTGTACGGATATGCGTCAATTTGACGCACAAACAAAGCTATATATATTTTTTTCAAAAAACAAAATAATTACAGATAAGATTAGCTTAAACATGAAATTACTTATTTTTAACTTATAATATTTAACATTATATAACACTATAACTATTAACACCTTTTACAGATGTACTGAAGTTTGCTTACACACTTGCCGCAAACAATCTCTCTAGGTTTTGTACAGATGTTGTTGCTTCTGTTTCTTTTGTAAAGTCCGATTTGGCAGGTCTTCGTTCTTGCAAAGTACTGCGCGGCGGATTATCAATGTTTTATTAGTCTTCATTTCCATTGGCTGCTAGTTTCTCGACCAATTGAAAAAGGACATTCTTGATTTTTTTTAAAACACGGGCCTCTGCTTCTATACAACGTGTTATACAATATTCTAAAATATTCCTGTTGATTATCAAGTGAAAAGCACTGATTGCACAATTTATCATCACATTTTTTTCGCGTAACCAATAGTACTTTTTATTTCTTAGTACAAACTGGTAACAGATGTACAAAGAAAAGGTCAACAATACATATACATAAATTAAAAATATAATATATAGTTACCACCTAATCAAAGAAATCGATAAAATCTTGAATTGAAGCATTAACTTGGAGGAGACATAGCTTCAGTTTTCGCTTAAAAATATACACATTAGGATAGTCTTTCATTTCGTTAGGCAAAACATTGAACAATTTCGTTCCCATGAACATAAAACTTCTTTGAAAGGTTGATGTTTTGTGTGAAGGTGGCAACAGATAGTTTTTCCTGTTTCTAGTACCATAAGGGCGTGGCAAACTCACATTAAAAGAGTCACGAAATTTAAGAACAAAACACAGTACTTCAAGATACACATCATAAAACGTTAATAAGTTATTATTTCTAAAAACTTATTTACAAGAATCCCTCTGTCTTAAACCAAATAGTGTTCTAATCGCTCTTTTTTGTAAAATAAAAATACGATCTGCGTCAACGCAAGAGCCCAATATAAAATTAGCGTTGAATAAAATTCCGAATAGTAAAATGATTTAACGGTGAAGTCACTACATGATCTTTTCAATTGGTAAAGCGCATAACATGATCTCGCTAGCTTAGGACGTAGCTGCTCTACATGATTAGACCATTTTAAATTCTCATCTATAACGAGGCCAAGCAACCTAGATGTACTGCCCAATTCCAAATCAGAGCTGGCCAAGTTGACTTGGTCGATTACGTATTTCCTCTTATTAAAGAAGAGCATACAGCTGGTTTTGTTGGCATTTAAAACCAATTTATTTGCATTCATCCAGTTACTGATGTCATCAAAAATCGAACTAGATGCTATGAAGAGATCACTAGTGTTTGGCATGGAGACAATTATATTGATGTCGTCGGCATATAATGTCACAGCAGCCACATTACTCAGGCAATTAGGAAGATCGTTGACGAAAAGTAGGAACAAGGTTGGTCCCAGTACCGATCCCTGTGGGACGCCTCTCTCCACAATCCTACCACCCGAGACGCAATTGCTACCGCTAACATGTTGTGTTCTCATTGAAAGGTAAGATTGCAGCCACTTTAAACAAACAC
Organism: Dynastes tityus; assembly: GCA_029618875.2. Classification (NCBI taxonomy): domain Eukaryota; kingdom Metazoa; phylum Arthropoda; class Insecta; order Coleoptera; family Scarabaeidae; genus Dynastes; species Dynastes tityus. The sequence goes on from JAROYD020000003.1 coordinate 14,021,179, forward strand.
CATTGACCCCATACCTCTCAAGTTTGTAGAGCAGAAGAAAATGATCCACCCAATCGAATGCCTTAGAAAGATCTATCAGCATACTCAAGCAAGGCACTCCATTATCAGAGTTATGATATAGACGACTTATGAAACTAAAAAGAGCAGTGTCAGTAGATTTACCTGGAGTAAATAGGCTAGTGATGTCCCTGAATATTGAGTGGGTAAGTCGTCTACCACTAGATCTGCCTACTACCAATTTGTTCCAACGATCGCAGTTTCTGTATCATAATTTGCATCCGAACTTCGGGACGATGTAGGAATGTTTGTTTCATTGTCGGATTCAGAATTGGATTAAATATGTATTTTTTTCCTGCTACGGTAAAGATTTTTAGGTTTTCCTTTTCACTATCTAACGGTTATTTTATTTGTTAAGGATGATGCGGGGAAAATTTAATTTCTGGAATTTTCTTTGCCAAAATGTATAGTTGTAATAAATAAAAACCAATCTTGAGTTTTGCAGCCAGTCTTTTAATTGAAAACGGAAACTATCTGTAAATGCATAACGTTTCGGCGAGCACAGCCGCCTTTTTCAAATGGTCAAAATTATAGTCACATTCTATTGTAAAATTTAAAAATAATATTAGTGTTTACAATACATGTCAATACTGGACTAGTTGGACTTCCCGAATTGAGCGTTCCATCGTTAATTCCATCTATCCCTTCCGATACCCAGAGGTCCCTTCTCCCTGGTGATTCTTCAACCCCTAAGTGATACGGTCCCCCTAAAGTTCCCACCTACAAATTATCGAAGTACCTCTCTAACCTTCTAATATTTTACGCTGGACACCCAGCGACCCATCCAAAATTCCCAACATTTTGCCCAACGACTTACAGACCTGACGGTAAATCCTGGTGATTTGTTTGTCAGTTTTGATGTCGCATTCTTATTCTTCAAAGTTCCCATACCGAATACAGTATCCATTATTAGAGAGTTCCTCATCTTCAATGATCAACCGGATAATCTGGCTGACTTGGTTGAAACTTGTCTTTCCTCTACCGACATATTTCCAGTTTCGTGGTAAATACTACGAGCAAGTCTCAGATGCAGCTATGGGATCCCCTCTGTCTGCTGTCGTTGCCAACATCTTTATGGAAGCGTTCGAACAACAAGCCTTATTATCTTACAACCTTAAGCCTAAGTGTTGGTACAGATACGTTGATGACACCTTTGTCATCCAGCCTCATGGACACGAATCTATAAACAATTTCCTATCGTTGCTGAATCCTCAACATGATTCCATACGCTTCATCATGGAGAACGAATTAGACGGTTGCCTTCCTTTCCTAGATGTTCTTGTACACCGGCGTCCTGACTATGAGCTGGGACATTCCCCTTACTGAAAACCCACGCACACGGATAGATAACTCAATGGCCTCTCACATTATCCTCCAGCCCAAAAACGCGGTGTCATAATTTCTCTTATTCAAAGGGTTGCTTCCCTATCTGAACCCAATTCGCTTCTTCAAGAACTGAAGCACATCACTGGAACTCTGATCCGCAATAATTATTGTAGGAAAGATATTCAAATTACTATTAGTAGCTGCTCTTTTGGGGCATAAACAAACATTTAAATTCTATTCTACTTTTGCAAAAGAAAGCAATACGTATAATTAAAAATTTAAGTCCAAGGGAAACCTGCAGAGGGTCCTTTCTAGAGCTTGGAGTCCCAACACTCTGCAATCTCTACATACTTGAGGCTGCATGATACGTGCATAGTAACCTTGAGAATTTCGAGACGAATGCTGGAGTACTTGAACATTTTACAAGAAATCCAAACCATATTCGCTGCGATGTGGCAAATTCTAACAAGTTTTATAATAGCTACATTCGTCTAGGTACAAAGATATACAATTATTTACCAGCGGAGTTGAGGCAGTGCTTACTTGGGCGATTCAGGTACCGTCTTAAAGAGTCTCTGAAAGATAAGTGTTGCTATACAGTCGATGAGTTTTTTTGTTCTCCAAACCTCCTGCTTGCTGCGCACTGTGAGACCAGGTAACATATGTTCTTTGTAGTTGAAATTGTTGTATTGTATTGTTGTGATTATGTTGCTCTTTATTGTAAATTCCACACCACTGGTAATGAATTAAGGTCTATCTATCTATCTATTTATTAACCGCCGATCGCGTCAGCAAGATTCTCTTCAAGAACAACATAAAAACCATCTTCAAACCCAATTTCAAGCTCTCAGACTACTTTCCCATCAAAGACCGCAGTTATCTGGAAGCCTCTAGCGTCTACCAGATTCCATATTCATGTGGAAGTATGTACATCGGTGAAACAAACCGATCGGTCAGTACTCGTGTTACTGAGCACGAGCATTGCATGCGATTGTTGCGTGTAGCCGGGTCCGCGCTGGCTAAGCATGGACTGGAAACTGGCCACTAAATCGAATTTAACTCTACCCACATGTTAACTCGTAACCCTCACTATTATAGTAGAAAAATCCGTAAATCAATAGAGATTTTCAAACATCCCAACAATTTAAATAGCGAAGAGGGCTATATCACACGTGGAAATCCCAACCGACCAAACCTCCTAGCAACCTCCGTTGACCCGAAACAAACTCTATATAAACCGCTTCGGATGGAATAGTCTCCAGTCAGTGTGCAGTAACAACCCTGAAGATGTCTCACAAGAGTGTGGACGAAACGTCTGCAAAAGCTACGACAACGACGCGGTTCCAACCCGGAAACCAAGAGTATAGTGTTATTGATGACCGTGGAAGCCTACGCACCAGGTCACTTTAACTTCTACAATTTGAAAAAGGCGGCTGTGTTCGGTAAAACAATTAAAAGGCTGGCCACAAAATTCAAGAGCGCTTTTATTTATTTATGCCCCTTCATTTAAAACCCTGAGCAGATCGTAGATGCAACGTGAGAGAAATAGCGGTCCCAAGTAAAAGATTATAAAAATATTCTAGTTTGCCTCGTAAAGATAGCATATAGCATAGCATAACAAATTACCTCAGACATTTTCCTTTCCCTTGTGTTCTATTTATTTTAATATCAAAGGAATTTTTTATACTCGTGCGCCGAAAAGAAATAGGAAAACCTGTTATACGTATAACCATCGGGTCGTAATTTACTAAATCAGTATCGGCCGTCTGTCAGAAAATTACAGACTATACACGCTGTTCAAATTAGCTTTGCGTGTCTCAGGTAACAATAAAAGTCAATAACATCGTCAGCGACTTGGGCGTATTGCATTAAAGGAATTGAAAAGGGTTGTATTACGCTTCATTACGTATACAAAAACCGGTGTCACTATGAAAAAGCGGACGATTCTCGGTTGACTGTCGCATTAACCTTCTTGTTAGACGTACGGGAAGGTGGATCTTGTATTACTGTGCATGATTGTATAGAAGGTTCTTTCAGGATTTTTTGAGAATACATATCATATTTTTTTTTTTTTTCAGTTTTATTTTACGTTATTTATATATGTTACCGTTACTTTGATAAATGAGGGTAGTATGCATAATAATCGGATATTATACATAACACCAAGCGCTTCTGATTAATGTGAAAAATATTTTGTATTTTAATGAATTCATCACATTAACGTGTTGTTATGAATAATATCCAGCACCCTCTGGTTAGTATGATAAATGTCACACTTATGCAGGTTTGAACCCGTCCATGCGCAAGTTTCAACCTGCCTTAGTTGCACGTGGCATCTGATTGCTTGCTTTCATGACAGTCGAGGATGAGTGTTCATTGAGTGCAGATGCCTTGTGTTATCTTGATATGGATACCGATCGTTTTAACCCAATGGAGGTACGTTTTAATGAAAGTTTATTGAATGCTTTTAAGAATAAGAAGGAAAATAGTGGGATGATGAGTAAAGAAGGCTACCAGATCTTAATTCAGAAAGTGAGAGTGTTAAAATCTAAAACCAGTGGGAAAAAACTTGAGGATTATCAACGATTGAAGCGATACATTAGAGGGGTTACATTATTGGGTGATAGTGAAGAATTAATATACCCAGTGAATGACGAGTCATCATCAGTCCGTGATTATGTGCATACAGAGCTGATCTTCAACATAATTCACGAGACACACTTGGCGATTGGACATGGAGGAAGAACAAGAATTTTGAAGCAGCTGCAGAACATATACAAAATCACTCAAGAACAGGTAAAAATATACTTGACATTATGTGAAACCTGTGAAAAGAAATCGAAAGTGGCAAAAAAGGGAGTTGTAATGCGTCCCATGATTTTTAAGGAGATGAACTCAAGATGTCAGGTTGATTTAATTGACATGGAGAGTCTGCTTGACTATGACAACCAATTCATCCTTGTTTACCAGGATCATGTTACGAAATTTGTACAGTTGTGCCCTCTGAAATGTAAAAGAGCAGAGAAAGTTGCATATAACCTGCTTGATATTTTCACAATTTGGGCGCTCCTAGCATACTGCAAAGTGATAATGGCCATGAATTCTGCAATCACATCGTTCAAGAAGTATGCGAGATGTGGAGTGAATTGAAGATAGTTCATGGAAAGCCGAAACATAGCCAGTCGCAAGGCTTTGTGGAGCGCACAAATCAGGACATTGGAAACATGGTGACGACTTGGACGGAAACAAACCAAACTCCATACTGGTCTGAGGATTTGAGATTTGTTCAATTCATGAAGAATAGAGCCTCTTATGAAGGCATAAATTGCAGCCCATATGGGGCCATGTTTGGGGTTGCAGCAAAAGTCGGTCTTACAACATCATCACTTTCTACTGATGTCATCAGAAACCTGGAATCTGAAGAAGATCTGGAAACCTTAACTGACATTTCTTCAGGTGCTTTAGTACGAGATGAAGATGGACAAACAGAGAATGGTGGCGAAGAAGATGGGGAAGTAACAGAGAATGGTGGTGATGCAGATGGGGAAGTAATAGAGAATGGTGAAAAGGAAGATAGACAAACAGGGGACGGAGACATTTCGGGGGAAAATATGATTTCATACAAAATCAACATTATCAAAATGAAGAGGGAAAATGCCATAAGTGCATTGCAGTGCCAGGCAAAAAAGATGAGGCCAATGTCTGAATCGAAGTTTCCAAGAGGCAAGATTGGAGATACTATAAAAATACGGGTTCCTGATGTCGACAGGGATGGAAGTGATTCCAGGAACACAAGAATAAAGAAAATTCACTAAATCTGAACCCCAGCGAATGTTGAGAAATAAAAATTTAATTTGACAAAGAAAGTACTTGCCTGTGTTAGATTGGCAACTTTTCAGGCTACCCTGGTATCACTACATTCTCGAATATCATTTATAAGAAACCATATTACCAATTCCCATGTAACCATTAACACATAATAATGGAATATAATTTGCCTTTAATGGTGCTCCAATTTCAACAAACGGGTCAATTTCCAAAGAAATGGTGATCCAAATCCTAACTACTTGATGGCGGCACAAGAATATATGTATGTACATATATAGACCCCACATTATCTAGGTTAGAAATGCTGTTTGAATAAAACATAAACGTTCCCGTCGTGTATAACTAAGGGCGAGATTATTATCTTAATATATTTTGAATTGTGCCTACAAGAAAATCTTTCTGTCGGAACTCACAACAAGTTATATAATTTCTGGCGTGCCGAATATATTAGAAATGTCGTTTTGAGTCAAAGTTATCACACACTCGAGATTCTACGATGGCACGCCACTTGGTAACCCGAATAAATGCGAGGGAGCGATAAAAGTTTGCATTAGTTGCATATTAGTGTTGATTTTCTATTTTAATGTAGTACACTGATGGAAATGCTTGATAGGAGGGGTGAAATCACGCATGAAAGCGTAGTGTATTAGCTGTCGTATTTCTGGGTCTTCGATTTGTACATTACAGTTTATAGCAACCATTAAGCGTAGGTGTAAGCGCTTCTTTTACCATTTCTAAGGTAGTAACTTCACCAAAAGAATTCTTGCTGAAGATGTTACTAGTAGATCTTTTAATACACTTGGGATAAACTAAGAGACAGTCTTGTCAGATGGTGAAAAGGTAGAACTGAAGATAGTATTACCTCCGTTTATCACTTTAACAAATTTTGGATGTAAAAACCAAGAGAAAGCTGAATATGGTGATATGATAAATAATAATAATAACAATAATAATAATAATAATAATAGTATATTCATTCCTCATCACTGGAGCCCGGTAACTGGAGAGCAATCGCAGCGGCGGTGTGACTGTGTTTAGGTAGGCGGGGAGGGCTGGTCGATTATGACCAACACGACAAATCATCATCACTCAGTTCAGTTTAGCATTGGATAGCGGATAGGGCGTGTTGATTTTATTAATATAGACGTAGTTATTAATTATAGTTTTTAGTGAACATGTTGAAGGCTAAAAAACGACCCTTTCAAGACATAGTAAATAAGTTTATTTCTGACTTTCCCGACTTATTTTACAACGGGAGTAAGATAGTTTGTAAGGAGTGCAAAATACATTTGATGTCAAATAAGAAGTGGAACTGTACAAAACGCGTAGATTCTGCACAGTATAGAAAACGAAAATTGGGCATGCCACTGAGAAGTGCATTTTTTTTATGTAATTCGTATGTTGATAAACAGTAATTTGCCACTAGGCTTACTCGATAAACAACCGTTTAAGGACTTTTGGTACAAATACAATCCCGAGTTGCGGTTGCCAACGGAGAAAACGGCACGTAAGCATGTTGCATTTGTACGCGATGACGTGGAGAAGAAAATGAAACGCATATTGAAAAAACAGTTTCTTTGGTTATGTGTTGACGAGACATGCTTTACATCTTGTGGCAGAAACCATTTGACAATGCTCTCCCGAGATAGATGCGTTAATAGTAAGCACAGAAAAAGTATTTTTGACATCTCCGAAACACCTACGATCATTTCACACAGAGTGTTCTGGTATTCGTCAACCACCGGAGTCAACTCTTACACGCTGGCGAACATGGTTGCAGGCAGCTTTTTATTATGCTGAACATTTCAAAATGGTAAAAGGTGTTGTTGCACAATTCAATCCTGCCGAAGCTGCAGCTATTAAGGAAAGCCAGTCGAAATTTCAAGATATTTCCATTGAAACAGATTTAAAAATATTCGTAGCAACTATAAAGGATTAGCTGACGCAATAGATCAATTACAAAATAGATCGTTATCATTATTGGAGTCTCTGGAAATTATGGACGGAGTGCATACACAGCTACTCACTATACATGACGCAAAATATAATCGCGTTTTAAAAAAGTTCGAGAGTGTGCTGCAGAAAGATCCCGATTTTAGCACACTAAAACAAATTTGTGATGGTGTATCGAATAATCCACTGACTAAGTACAAAGAGTATTTTAATCATGCATGTATAACATCGGTAGATTTTGGACGCTTTTTTCAAAATATAAACTCATTTTCTCACTACGGCGAACATCGCTCACCGAAACAACTGTGGAAACACATCTAACGGTGTCAACTTTTTGTCACTCTTATCCATATGACGTTAATACTGATAATGGTGCTTCTAGTTTTACTGTTCCGTAGCCAAGGCTGCTTAAAAGGGTGAGTGTTCCACTACTTTTCACATATTATAATTATGTATTAGTTCTGTTACTTTTTTTCTATTTTCTTACTATTGCTTTTGTATACTAGGCAGGTACGGCTATGGCACGGCTCCCTGTTACCGGGCTCTATTCATCACAGATCAGACATATAAATGCTGGATTACTGAGATAACAAAACAAGTCAAAATGCTAAAGTCTCAATATACACTACTGCTAAAGTTAAATGAAAACTGTCCAACAGGCATACTCTTTTTAAATCTAAGAAAAAAATGTGCTTAAGAAAAGAACGTGCTGTGAAAGACGAAGAAAAGGATTTTATTTCCGCTTTAATTGGTAAAGCGGGTCAGACACAAAGCCAAATAAAAATAAGAAACGTCCATATCGGTATTAGCATTTAATCGCATAATGTCCTCATAGGAGGATTTCCAGATCGCTTCTGCTGCTTTTATTATAGTTGACAGAGGAGAAAAACGTCGCAGACGACGCTTTTGGAGACATCCAAGTTTTCAAAGTGAACCACGATATGGAACGAGTGAATTAGTGAAAGATTAGACGATTTTGACGAAATTAATCTCACGTGCAGATCTCTATGTGATTTCAAAAATTTTCTTCGTACAAAAAGTAGTGATTTTGAAGTCCATTTGATTTTGCTTGCACCAAAAATTAATCTAGAAGAGTTATCGTGGACCTACACACCGACCGCCATGTCATCGAACTGTTTGTCAATACTTTCTTCACTTTCTAGGCGAAAATTTGATACGCTAACGTTACAAAGTAATACTAGTTTCTTGTACGCCACTGACAAATAAATTCACTTTTTTGAATTATTTAGAATACAATAATTTCAGGACAAATATTTTTGATGTCACTGAGAAGCAGAAAGTTTTATTGATTTGTCATTAAATTACTTGCTTTTGTTACTGTTTTTGCAATACTAAAACACTCAAATATATGTATATATTTTTCCCCAATTTTGTTACCCCTGGAGTCAATAGAAAACAGAATCATATTCGTAGTTGAAGGGTTGTATAATACTTGGCTGTAACCTAATTAAACTTGCGGTTTATTACTAAGGTTCGACAAACGAGTGCAACGTCAGAGGCGTATCGCGCAAAAGTAGTACGTGAGATACAGTATTATTAAAAAATAATATATTCTTACCTTTTATTGACGTCTTGACGTCTTGGGGCAGTAGTATTTTGTCGCAGTGGACATCAAGACGTCAATAAAAGGTAAGAATATATTATTTTTTAATAACACTGTATCTCACGTACCTACCTTTGCGCGATACGCCTCTGACGTTGCACTCGTTTGTTGAACCTTATTTATTACATAAGAAATTTTGGAAAATATGCGCAAAATATTGCTTTCTGTAAATTTTATAGATTTGATGTTAGAGTTGTAATATTACATCTCACAATTAGTAATATTACAAATTATGTAATCTTACAATGTGCTTTTTTAGTGCAATCATGAGAGACAAATTAACAAGGGTAACAGATGTTGAAAACCATTGCCTTCTGACTCAAAATATCTAAACATGTATGGAGTGACCACTTTGAAAAAAGGTAATTTCTGTAAAGCTAGCCGTTTAGGATTCTTGAATATCAATATACGGCAGCTTTTAATTCCTTACAAAGTGGATATCAGCAATGTCTAAATGTTCGCATTTCCTAGAAAATTCCACTTATATAGTTTATAATCTTTCTTTGATGATAGCTATGACTTCCAAGATAGGCTATCATACACTGAGGTAAGTTTTCATTACTTTCTTTCACAATCTGCTCGGCTATTGTTTACACATTCAACGTACAATAAATCAATTTAAGAATAGATGATTTATTCCGCCAATAAAAGTGAGCGGGAGAGCAATGAATAGCAAACACACAGCCTGTAAATGGTGGTGGAACGCTTTGGGGCGTGTCCAGCCGGCACGGCGCATTCATACATTACTTGTTTATCCAAGCTCACGTATTCGATAACTGCAGCGTTATGTGTTATGTTGCATTGGAGGCAAATAGCTTTGGAATTATAGATAAGCGCTGATCAGAGAGTATATTGTTAGGAAAAAAGCAGTATTTATAATGTTCGATTTTCTGAAAGATTGGATAGTATAATATGCCATTAATTAAAGTACAATAAACAACAAACTCTAGTGATTGATAAACGGAAATTTGTTCATTTTGGACTATGTACGACCGAAAAGTTTTACTTATTGCAACTAAACTCAACAGCATAGTCTAAAAGGAGTATTTCTCAGAACATACGTTTCTAACCAAGGAATAAACTAGTTAATAATAATAATATATTGTCATCGTTCGAATTAGAAGATCTACACTGTATGTATTATAATGTTTAATATTTACAACAACAACAACAGCTGTCAACCTCTGAACGAATAGGGTGTTCAGGTTAGTCACTCGTTGGTAATGAAATATTCCTCTTGCGGGTAAAAATGTAACCATTTCCCCCAAGCCTTGGGGCGTTGATATTAAATAATAAAGTCAAGTCTAGATAGCGACGATCGTAGGGTAACACGGACAAATCCACTCTCCAGTTTATTTCCTAATCTTGTAAATCGTCAAAATTACAGGGTAAATTGAAAGGAATTTAGAACATCATTCCATAAATTAAATCCTTCTCCGAACATTATTGAGTATATCTTTAATGTATTTCGTCATATCTATGTTGTTAAACAGAATTTAAGTCATAGATTTGCCTACCTTCTGTCAGCTGGTTGCGTTACTGCATGCGTTCTTCTATGCTATTTCCATAAATAACTTAATTTCATCGGGATGCATCATAATGGTTTATATTTGGGTTTAAATTATAAAAATTTGCTGTGGAATGAAGCAATCGCCATCTTTCGCCATTACAAATAAAAGAAAGATAAGCGACGCCAAAATTTCCATCAATCTCGATTCAGCTTCCGTGGAATCATTTTGTCTGCTTGACTCCGATACCAATTTAAAGTGTTCGACAGTGAAATCAAAGTGTTTATTCAAGGAGAAAGGGTTGTAGGTTAGAGCAGGCAGTTTGCTGTAGAAGTTATTATAAACAGAGCGTTTATATAACATTGGCTTCAGTCGAATTCAAGGTTGGTTACAATTTTAATTCTAACATTCGTTAATTTCGATTTATTAATTTGAAAATTCACCAGAAAATTGTCGAAAGAGTATTCAGGAATGCTCCCATTTCTCCCAAAAATTCCTTGAGACAAATATTTCAATATATTATAAGATAGCAACATGATTACAGCAAAGATTCGGGGCGCATCCAACTACACTGTCGAACAGTGAGCTCCTGGGCTGCTAATAATAATAAGTAATCAGGCTGGATTAAAACACATCGAAAAATTGCCCCAAAAGCAAAGGTAATACTAATGTAGTTCATGGTATTGATGGAATCCCACACCGCAAGAGCAATGTGAAGAGAGAAAGCACTATGAAATTTTATAAATACTGTTTGTCGCTGCTTTGTAGACGGCAAAGCTAGTGTCTCTCGGCACTGGATAGCACCAGAAGCGACACTGCTTGCTAGTTTGGAGATTAGCTATATAGGTCGAGGAGCAACCGACACCTGACCCCAGCACACTATTGCAGATACAGGGTTTGCATTCGTTCGCCGGGGTTCTCACGCGGAAGGCAAGCAAACAGCGGCCACGCGGAAAACCGCAGAAATTCATTTATTCTTATTGTTATCATTATTATTATTTCCAGCTGCATTTCTAGATGTTTAAGCATATTTTTATTTTCGATGTGTTTTTCTACGCCTCCTTTTGAACATTCTCCCATTGCTTCCGAAAGCTGTTCTAAAATCGCTACCGGCAAAATAGTATGAGAAGATAACTGCTTCTTGTTCCTGGCCACATTGCTCTTACATCTCTCAGTTTATGCCACTAATCTTCAAAAACAGCAACTGAAATATTTTCTGGCGCCACCTAATGCCAGTAGTATAGTCATGCTGTTCTAGATAGTAGCAACGAAACCAGAATATAGATACCATGCTTACTTGTACAATGATATAATCTTTAACGTACAACGTTTCATAAACATTTCTAAAAGGTACCGGTTAGTGTTATGTTTTTTTTTCTTTTTATTACTATTTACCACATGTACTAATTTAATAATAGTTTTTTTTAAATATATAATAATAAAGAAAGAGATTAATAAACTTAAATATTAACTTATTAATTATTAAACTACATAAAAACAAGCCCTATTTAATTACATTATTAAAGAAATAATTGTAACCTATAAAAAAAAATTTTTCATTAGCTCATTCACTTATTCTTAATTTTAATTATTAACTTCAGGTTTTTTTTTCCATTATTGTAATTTTTCTTTTATTGGATATACTTGGATATCCTGATGATGGGCTTTTTGAACACGAAACTGGTCGCCTAATTTGTCAATGGAACTTTGTGAGATCTGGACCATTTTCTTCTTTCCTACCTTTAATATGGATATTTTCTTAACTTAAAGCTAAATGACCAAAGAGTTAATGCTAATATAGCTCATGGTATTGATGGAATAATTTCCGGCCAAAAAACAAAGCGAGGGAAAATGGTCAGCGTAAACCCGCGAACATGTCTCTGCCTACCCGGCGTCATCAGCGCGGTTCCGTACGTGTCCTTCTCCCTCGCGATTGTTTTTCACATCTCGAGTATATGTTGCCATTCTCCACGAACAGAATCACGTTATATCTCCCCGCGCCACCTAGCATCGAGAAACATAGACACGCCGTCTAGAGAATAGCGACAACAACTCGGGATGCAGACTCCTACCACCTATCGAGCAGCTCCTGGGGTGCTTAACGCAAGATGGCATGGCGCCTAAGACGTCGTGTGTCCACACCTTTAAACGATTCCTATAGGCTTACCATGATGTATTAAAATACACTTGAAAAGATTGCCCAGTAATAATAACCAAAAAATTAATGCTAATACAGTTCATGGTATTGGTGGAATCATTCCCGGCAAAAAACAAAGCGAGGGAAAAGGGACAGCGTGAAACCGCGAACATGTTTCTGCCTACCCGGCGTCATCAGCGCGGTTCCGTACGTGTCCTTCTCCCTCGCTATTGTTTTTCACCTCTCGAGTATATGTTGCCATTCTCCACGAACTGAATCGCGATATATCTCCCCGCGCCACCTAGCGTCGAGAAACATAGATATGCCGTCTAGAGAATAGCGACAACAAAAACGACGAGAAAGCGAAAAAAAAAACATTAGCGAGGGAGAAGGACACGTACGGAACCGCGCTGATGACGCCGGGTAGGCAGAAACATGTTCGCGGATTTACACCATGACTTTTCCCTCGCTTTGTTTTTTGCCGGAAATGATTCCACCAATATTATGAGCTACATTAGCATTAATTTTTTGGTTATTGTTACTAAGCAATCTTTTCATGTGTATTTTAAAACTAAATGATTTATTTGGAAGAAACATTTTCTGTCTTGGATTTTCTTGACTTTTTAACCGTAAGAAAGTATTTATTTAACCCAAATAAAATATCAAGAAAATTTTTCTCTTATATGCTATGTTACATTTTTATAGTCTCAAAATAAAAATATTCTCTTGAATAGTGACTGATTTTTGCAAGAGAATCTATTTTCTTGATGCAAGAAACCATTTATCTGCGTCTCCGCTATCTACTCTCTTATTAAAAATTCTCTTATAGAGTTTTTCCAAAGAAAAGTGACATTTAAACTCCCATAGTCTCTCTTTTTTTATATATTGGTGCTAGGTCTTTTATATAACAGATTAAAACGTCTTGGGATATCTGTTAACATTAACCCACAAACCTAATCTGACATCTTAACGCTAACGAAAGGTATTGAATTTAAGTAAGATATATTGCAGTCGAGTTCATATGCTCAACAACTCCCGACACATTATCCTTAAAAGATTACCAAAAATCCTGTCTGACGGGCTTATCTAAATCATCAAAGTAAATTTATCACCACTACACGAATTATTTGATACGCCTACCAGTACGTGTGCCGTACGACAACAATAGATTAAACGAGCTTAAACGCTGATTCGAATATTATACGCCCGTACGAAGTTACTATGTTAATAAATCTGCCTCTGCCGTTATTAAATTTACCGGGTTTACCTTCGAAATATACGCGCCATTCATATATGTACCTGTTTAAGCTAAACAAAGGTGATGCTAAACCACGTCAAACATCATTAGAGGATTATGTATCGTTTCAGGGTCCCGCATATAGAAGGGCAGTTAGAGATGAAGCGTTTATACTTAAATAACATACCCTAACCCTTTCGCCGTTTTGTTAATTATGATTAATTACGAGGGAGGTATTTTTATACGCTCATTAAAATTATTTCGAAACGGGCACGCACACAGGTAATTGGCGCTTAAAATATTCTACGAAATCCTATCAATTAAAAATAAATTGAACTTGGGCTCGGTGTAATAAATTATATTCGGAATATTGTGGCAGCGCGTATATACTGCTTGTATCGGTTTAACAAAAGTTTCGACCACCATCGTTCCGACGCTGACAAAAGGGTTGTATATGGGAGGGATAAAGGTCGGATAATTTAGATAATATGGTTAGAATAACTTTCCTATATAATGTGGACTCGCCACAGTTTGACGACCGTAACGAATGACTTCGTTTAATTATCTATATAGGCAGTGTTTTAGACTAATTAAGACAAACCGAAAATGTGCTCAGCGGAGTTGTTATTGATTACTTAATACGGTGATACGAAATCTACTCTCCGATATACAGGCTGTTTATTAAACATTCGGCAAAAATTCAAGGGGTTATTCCATGAACTATTCTAAAAATACTTTGTCCTTTGATGATTTTTGGAAAGCCCCTTTGTTTCGAAGGTACAGGGCGAGAAAGATTTTCGACAAAACCAACATTTTATTCCCAAAAATTACATTTAAAGTTTCTGAATCTACAAGAACTGTTGAAAATGACTACCTCCAGCTAAGATGCAAGAATCCAATCTTCTCCTCATTGACTGTCGAACTCTTTCAAAAACACCAGGGTCGTTTATTATTGAGTTACACCCAGCAATTATCCGATTTCTTAAATCTTCCACATTTTCCACTGGAGTAGAAAAAACTAATGGCTTTAGATGGCCCCATAGGAAATAATCCAGGGAGTTTAAGTCCGGGGATCGAGCAGGCCATAAGTGAGATCCACCTCGACCAATCCAACGATCTCCGTATGTTGCTGTTAAAAATTCACGAGTAACCACACTAAAATCCGCTGGTGCACCATCGTGCATAAACCACATTGCATTTCTTGTTGCCAGTGGTACATCCTCCAGAAACAGAGGTAGCGTTTGTTCCAAAAAGTTTCGATACACCTCGGCGGTAAGTCTTCCTGGTAGAAATACTGGTCCACAATTCCTAAAACCAAACGTTCAACGAGAACTGATGTTGAAAACGATCTTCAAGTACGTTATGTGGATTTTCTTCAGCCCACACATGGTTATTGTGAAAATTCCTTATTGCACTTTTTGAGAAATTCGCTTCATGCCAAAAGCCACTGACAGAATGCAATCCGTCGAGGAAAATCAGCAGGAAGAAGTGCCTGAACGCGTTGTACGTGGTATGGGTACCACAAATACTCCCTAAGAATTTTCCAAACAGTCCCATTACTTAAATTCAAAGTATTTGCAATTTTTCGAGTAGAAGTACCTGGATCTTCCTCTATCATGCCCAGCACATTCTCTTCTAATTCTACCGTTCTTACTGTCATTAGCCTTCCTGATACTCCACCTCGTTTCAATGTGCCTGTTTCTTGAAGATGTTGATGAATACTTTGAAAGGTTTTTCTATCAGGAACATTACGGTCAGGAAATCGTTCAATGTACAACCGTCTAGCTTCTAATGAATTGCCATCAGCAAGTCCATAAATGAAATGCATGTCAGTCATCTCGGCGTACTAAGCGATTCATGATGAGGACTTCCTAGCAAAAGTTTAAGTATTAAAAGACAGAAAATACACGTCAATCAGTCTCAACGAATTTGACACATACAAAATGATCAATCACGAAACGTATTCAAATGAAATCCACGTTTTAACTGATTTACTTTTCTATGTCCGCACTTGTCTATTGTTAGTGGGTAAAACAGCCTTTGTTTGTAATCGGAATGTTGTTAAAAGATAACAACGCATTTTTACAATTTTTTTATACTCGGTAAGTCCAGTGTTGTACGCCATATTTTTATTTCGGCTATATTAACAATTTCAAAAATATCAAAATTGGTTTTGTCGAAAATTTTTCTCGCTCTGTATCTTCGAAACAAACGGGCTTTTTAAAAATTATAAAAGTACAAAATATTCTTAGAATAGTTCATGGAATAACCCCTCGAATTTTTGCCGTATGTTTAATAAACACCCTCTATATCTGTACAAAAGCACTGTAATCATATGTAAAGCTTTAATTAACCTCTTCACGGAGAAAAAATCAATTAATAGAATGTACTACAACATTATACAACCTGATCGTAGATTTTTATTAATTATTACATGCTCTGGTTACAGATAATACTTTAAAGTTATTATCAAATTTCTATTGTGTTGTTGTACATGGATGTATTGAAATATTTTATATGTGGGAAATTATGAAAAAAAAGTTTTCAAAATGAATCAATTAACTATACAATCTAAGGGTTCGGGAGTGTTCTAAACACTCTTTCGGCAATTTAAAATTGGACTAGAGATCAATTAATGCAACCTAACGAGTATTGAAACTAAAAAATCAAAAACTAACATAGAATTATGACGACTTCATGTAAACACTATGTTATTACATGATCTCTACTGGAAACCTGCTTATTCGACCACCTAACCTTACTTTTACCTCGCATTTATGGTATGATTTAAAAGTTAAACGCTTAGAAGCTGGGAACACAGCTAAACACGTGTTACCTGGATGAAAATTTTGGCTCAAAGTCAAATTAATTAGCGTCCCTATACTTCTTCATTTTAATCACGATAGCGATTGTTTTAAGCACAGCAAATTTTGATAATTCTTTTCGAAATATAAATTAATAACGAATCTCATTTTAAGAATATATTATTTTTTACTAATGCTGTATCTCACGTACCTACATTTGCGCGATACGCCTCTGACGTTACACTCGTTTGTCTGAAAAGATATTTTATTTTATTATTAACTTCGGTTTCATCTATTTTCGAGATAAGATGTTGTACAATGGAGTATTTTTTGTGAAATATTTCTCTTTGAGATATGCGTGGAAGCATCATATTTGCCGGGCTTTTGTTTTACTCTGGGCGTTTTCACCTCAGCATTTGTTTAGGAGAAAGGATTTGAACGCAGGGAAATTTTGAAACGAATTCTCAGTTATACCAAACCAAGTGAGTGCGTTATGAACCAACGATGGTCTTGAATCACATAAGTTATTGCTGACCATTAGAATGAATAAAGTTTAGTACATTTCTGTCAAATTTTGGTTAAGGCAATCGCGTGGCCGGTTGAGTGTGCAACTTTTTACCAGTGATGCTTCTACCATGACGTTCAGTCACATAAGGTCGCGCATTTATTGGGTATTACTATTGGTATGATGTCCAGCACAGAATTTCGTAAAGTTTATTGTAGTGACCTATTGAATGCCCAGTTTCCAAGCAACGTGTTGATGTTACCCTCTCTTCCAATCACATAAAATATAATAGCACAAACGCTGCAAAATCCAATCCAAGATAAACAGAAAACCGAAAAAGCAACACCAACAGAAAAGAGAGACCCTAATTAATTTCTGACTTTCAGTCAAAATTTTGGTCTAGGTAACACGTATTTGACTGTGTTCCCAATTTCTAAGTGTTTAACTTCCTAATCGTATAGTAAATACGATGTATAAGTCAAGTTTGGTGGCTGAAGGGTAAGCAGCATATAAACATAGCGTTTACATGAAATCGTCATAATTCCAGATTGATTTTTCATTTTTCAGTTTCAGTATTCGTCAAATTTCATTAATTGACCCTTAGTTTAATTTCAAGTTGCTGAAAGAGTGTTTAGAACACCCCCAACCCTCAGATCGTATAATTAATTAATTGATTTAGAAAATTAATTTTTTTAAATAATTTTCCACATATGAAAAATTTCAGTATCATTTTTCCAACAATCTTTGTGTCAAGACGTGCAGGACAAGATTGTGGCAATTTTTTACATAAAACTTCTTCTTTCGCCCTGGAAAACTGTGGCTATCACTTTCCTGAATCTTCACCTTTTTGAGTGGTGGAAATCCGTTATGAATTCGTTGCATGGACTCGTGGGAGGGTCGCAGCGGTGTTCCAAGGTATCACCCCCAGTTATAATTTTGTAGAAAAAGTTTTCAATCTTGGGATAAAGCACTCAAATTCTCCTCGCAAATTTGTCGTCTACACAGTTTTTGTTCGGTACTGGACAGCCTGAGAATCCATCATGTCGATACTTTGCTCATTTACAAATGTTGGTGTAAAATTTTAAAAACACTCGTTTCTGATATTCCTATTTCTCTAGCGATAACTGAAACTACTCGCCCGTCAATCAACGCCAAATCTTCAACTTTATTGATAGTTTCTTCAGCTCGTGCTTCCAGAGTTCTTCCACATTTTGGAATGGACTTCCTGCCCCATTTGAACTGCTAGCACCAATAGTTGATTTGGAAATAGGACGGACTACTTTCTCCATATGCTGCCACCATTCTCTCATGGATATTCTTCGGGCTACTGCCTTCTTTCAATAGAAATTTCATGACGCTTTTGTGTTCAAGACTAATTTTCGCTTCTTTAAACTGATATATAAATGACAAATGTTTAACGATTGGAACCAAACTTGGCAATGACACGACAAAATCTCACTGAAACTTGACATAAGAAAATTGTCGCGATAGCATATTGTAATAAAACTTCCCTCGTAGCATGATTACTTTTTGAAAATTTACACTCTATCAGCAATTTGCAGCTACTGTTGAATATTTTTAACAATTTTATGCCTATTTTTTAATCTATTATATTCATGAACTATATTACTCTCAACAAAAGGTAAATAATGTATCATCAATAATGTGTCTAGCATTTCCATCTCATAAACTCTATTAACTGTCTGCAGTATTTAATCTATAATCTGTACATGCACATAACCGAATAGCAAAACAATACGGTTACTTCGAAACAATTATTAAAATATTAATACATAAAGCAACCCTGCACCAAAATCGATCGACTAGACCCCCTATCGTACGCAATCCGGAACAGTTTCTAACAATAGAGGCCATTGTTGCGAAGATATCGCTGGCGGTTATCTTACGACTGATTGTATTTAGAGGGTCCTCCTATTCATCTTGTTTAATAATTGGACCCAACACACCTACATTTCATGCACAGATGCACGGGATCGTCAGTGCATTTGACAATCACTAAACCAGAAGAGCGTCGGTCCTATTGCGACGTATTCAAGCTCGAAATATCTTCGGTTAGGTACCTTCAAAGTGGTCCACTTTTGATGGATAACATCGCTTTGGTATTCGTTACCATCCTGAACTATTCGGTATTTAGAATCGTGCAAGTAATATGGTTTTATGTACCACACAGGACGAATTCATCTTCCTGTTTGATATCTCCTTATGAAGACATCAAATGAATATTACTGGGTGCATAAATTAGAACAAAGGTTAGTCTATCTGTACTTCATCATATATCTTTGTTAAAATACGAGATGATTCAAAATGTTCGTGTAGAATTCTAAATTTACTGGATTAACAACATGAAAAAAAAGGGTAGGAGAAAAAGGAATCGGAAATATCTTGGGATGGGAATTTTTTTGTTTTAAATCCCTTAGTAGTTACATTGGGTATAATGTACAGCTTTTGTGTGGATGTCTATGGGTTTTGAATCCCCAGTAACCTCTTGCTCAGTGGCTTGTGGTAGTTGAGAAACATCTTGATTTGGATTATTCTGTAACTGGAAATTCACATTCAAAAATTTTGACAAGACCCTGAATCTGGGTAGTTTCCAGCCCGTCGCAGAAACAAATATCACAATCCCTTTGGAAGTTTGTATACTTTCTCCAGCGATGCTCCTATCCCTTAAATCCGTCGAAATAGTTGTTGGCACATTGTTCTCCGAAATAGGCGTTTACGGATGTGATGTCCTCCTCGTTTGAGGAGCCTAGGAAACAGCAAAACGTCGGTAGGAGCCAGCTCTGGCGAATAGGATGGATGGTCCTTCAATTCGAGCACTACTTCGTAAAATTTTGCTATGGCTACCGCAAAAGTGTGAGACAGTGCGTTGTCTTGGTGGACTTCCTTTTTCTTCAAATGCGGCTGCAGCTTGAAATATTTGTTTGGCAGATATCCAACCATAGCATATCAATGCATTTAATATAGCGCCATATTCGTTTATTTGGGTTGACTTGCTAACCGGCATCGTGCCCTTCATTTGCGGGCCCACGATGATCGTAAACGAGCCCTACGTTGAGGAGGAAAAAGGTAGTTCTGGAATTTGGAGCGAGAGACTGCACGTACCAGGCGATTGATGGTTTGGGGTGGAACTAGCATAGGAAGTAGGACTCCTTTCCCATTCTTTCGAAGCCACTTAAATGCTCGAATGTACATTTGCTAAGTTCTGAAAGAGCTAAATAATATCACATTAGAGCAGGGCAGCGCCCACTCTCATGTTGTAGCAGTTATATCACGATTAATGCAAAAGGCCAACATCAATATTCTCAACTAGCCTACGCGATTGCCGGACCTATCGCCCGTAGAACATAGGATATGATTAGTCGAAGGGTAGGTATGCTTCCTAACCCTACAATGACCTTATAATAGCTGCATGATGCCGTAAAAGTTGCTTGGTATGAATTTCCATAGGCGTCCATAGATCATCTTATTAGAAGCATCCCCAGCCGAATAATAGAATGTATTCGTTTACGTGGATTGGCAATTCATTATTAAATTTTCTCTATAAAAGGTACGATTTTTTTCAATGTATTACTCTCCATACAGTAAACATTTGTGCAAAATTTTGTTTAAAAATCTCTACTGTAATGCTATAATTATCATCGAATATCAGCGGCATGTATAGTGAGTTCATTATTTCCTCTCGTTCAACCTCAGAATTTCTCTGGCGGCTGAGCTCTTTCTCAGTAGCTCCAACCCCTTTTATGGCCACCTATCGCTGGAGCAGGAGTGCTAGGAGCTTATTTAAGTCCAGTCAACGACGATCATGGCGAAACGGATTTTCACAGTTATCATAATTAAGCATTGTGAGTGGTTCTAATTCTTTTTTTTTATAACCATCACCGCCGTTGTCGGATATATTTAATTTTTTTTACGACGGCACGCCAGTCTTAGTAATCTTCGATCATCGGCTAACAAACCCTCCATCCAGCCGACGATTTTTTTTGTTGAGTTATCATTTGCTGAAATCCACTGTAGGGTAGAGCTCCAGCTGCGTGGGTGTCCACATGTGCTATTCAACCCAGGGACAGGACTAGCGTCGATTTACTGCCGTTCGACCACGATAGCGACCAGATAAGTGGACTTACCGTTTTCTTTTTCGTTTATTTCGGTTCATAACCATTTGTTTTTTTTTAACTTTATTTCTAGCTTGTTTATTTCCTTTTTCCTTTAATTTATTCTATTTAAGTAATTCTCATTAGCGACTCGATATACTCCAGAAATCTGTTATTACTACTGTAATCCTAATTAGAAATTTTCTGAATTTGGCAATTTATGTTTTTCGAATATTTTCCAATTCCTATTTTATTTTTTTGTTAACGAACATTTTACCGCGAGTTATTCTAACAGATATCTTCTTTTTTTATTTGTATATTTTACGCGAGTAGTTTTAACGAATGGCGTTTCTGCATATGTATGATCGATGTTAGATCAAACGTAGTGGCCACCAACATCGATTCCTTGGTTAAATTTTGTTGTTTAACCGTTTCGTGCAAATATTTCGTTTTTGTTGAGTACTATTCTCCTTTATTTACATTAAAGGAGTTGTAGTAATAACTAATCTCTTCTTACCCCTTCTCCACCTAGCGTTCCCCTTTTTTCGCGGGTAGCTCTTCCTAAATCAAACGGGTGGCGAATATTTTTTTAGTTAGTCGTGAACTCTCACCCCGGTTCATGCTAGCGGGCACAGCAGGAGAACTACGTTCAGGTAGGTCTACAATTTCTTTGATTGTAGTTGTTCTTTTCCCCTCTATTCTATTTCTTTTGCGCTACAGATCTTGGTGCTGTATCCGGATAGTTTGTGGTGGAAAGTATTTAGTTGGCAGCACTTTTACGACTTCAATGACGCAAATCAACTACTAAATTTCAATAATTTACATTCTGATATACAAGAAGATGAACTCTTTCAGTAATACGAGTAGCAAAATAATACTCTCGCAAAATATACATACCTCTGCGAACATATTCCTACTGTCAAAGAAATACGAATATAAATGAGATTAACCGAAAACATTTTGAAGTGAAAACTTCTATCGCACTTGCTTCTTACGCCCAACTTTGTAACGCAAGCCAAGCATATCAAGTCGAAGTAAAAGAAAATACCCCGAGGCAGGCATACATTTTAATGTTATAAAACGTAAATTGCCGACGCGATAAACAAATATAAATTGTTAAGCAAACAAGCGAAACGGGTAGCTGCGAGCTCACTCGAGTATTTCGAGTAGTGGATGATGGAATAAAACAAATACATACATACGTTTCACGTGCACAGGTACATATGTACATACATTCGCATGTTGAGATGTGCTACAGTCGAGATATGCTACATACATAGATACTTCACACATTTTATGGTACCGTATGAAATGCGGTATATAGCAATGACATATTGTCGTAACAAAGCCAAGCTAAACAGGCGTTGTATGCAGGGCCGGTGTATCCATATGGCCGCAAAACCGCGGACCTTCCCTGATATATCGTTTAAAAATCTCATTCCGTTCATAAACAGAATTACTCAAATTTATATTACGTAATTATTGCGAAAATACACTTTGAATATCCCTCATCATCCTATTTATTCCGTATTTCAATAGTGTGAAATGAATTATATCCTTACGTTATAGTTAAAGTCTTGAAATCGCGGCCCTGGTTACTATGGCAACGGTATGACGCCTGAGCAAACATCCAATCACAGTCTTTCAGGAGTATATGCATTTGGGACGCAGAATTTCCGCGCCCACTCTTATTTTAGCTACGAGTAATTGTGTTTATATAAACGTAGTTATTATTAACCTTAGAAATAAACAGTATCAGTGTAATTTCAAAAAGCGATTTTCATAGACTTCCTCTGGAAGAATAAATTAAAATAAAAGTTAAGTAGGTATTACCTTAACTAAAGTTAGAACAAAGAACGCAAAGAAGAACCGAAAATAGAACATTTACACGACGTTTTTCATTGGGGAGGTAAGAGTTCCTATTAACGGGCAGTGAATTAACAATCTAAATGGATCTTCTTTTTTGAGGAAATAAGGTAGGGGAGATTGGTGTCAATTGTAACAGGTGTCAAATGTAACCAGGGTGGTTGCAGCGTCACCTATGATATTTTTCGCATTTCAGAGATGGAAGTCTGAGGGAGCGAGGTCAGAGCGGTAGGGAGGGGGTTCCAGGGTCTCAAAGCCCAACCTGTTGATAGTTTCTATGGTGTTATGGGCCGTGAGCTGACGGGCGTTGTCTTGCAACAACAAAACTTTCTTTGAGAGTAGACCACGGCGTTTGTTTCGAATTGCTGGTTTCAGCTTATTCGCCAACAAATCACTGTACTTCGCACTTTTTATGGTAGTCTCCCTGTCTTAGTAGTCGTCCAGTATAGGGCTTTTTTCGTCCCAAAACACGGTTAGCATCACCTTCCCAGCCGATGGCGAGATCTTGAATTTTTTGGTGCTAGGGGATACTGGGTGTTTCCATTCCATACTCTGGCGTTTCGATTCGGGTTCGTAGTGATGAACCCATGTTTGATCAACGGTCACTATTCTGCTTAAAAATGCGTCCCCTTCCGCGTTGAAGCGATCAAGTAAGCATTGGCAGATATCCAAACGTTTGATGCTGTTTTCTCCGGCAAGCATTCATGGTACCCATCGCGCACACACTTTACGAAATTTGAGTTCATCGTGGATAATATGATAGGCAGAACCGTGGCTGATGTTTAAGGAAGAGGCAACATCACCTATAGTAACTCGCCTATTTGCTGTAACCATCTCTCGAACTTGCTGAATGTTGTCGTCGGTGGTCGAGGTTGACGGCCGTGCAGCTCCCTCTTTTTGTGTTACGCTCGTGCGGCCACTTTGAAACATTTCGATCCACAAAAAACGCTTTTACGAGATAAAGCACTGTTCCCGTATTGTGACAAAAGTTTCTAGTGAATTTCATCACCTTTCACACCCTCTGACCAGAAAAATCGGATCAGTGCTCGTTGTTCCTCTTTGGTGCAAACTAATAGCGGAGCAGACAAGTGGCGCGATCGTGATTAAGTTCCGCACACATGAGCACAGAGGCGCCAACTCAACGCATGCGCAAGCGGCCGCCACTACGATAACCTTCAAAGCTTGCTATGGCGGAAGTGTGGATAATATTTGACTTACCCTCGTATATGCACTGCACTTCGAAATGATCGCCTTCAAGTAAATTACAAAAATTAAATTAGTTGCAGCACATATCATCAGTTCTTGCAGAGGAAGGGAAAACTGAAAACTACGGATGCCTAAAAATCAATTTAAAAGCGCTATTTCTAGGTTATGTTTGGAGTTTTATTAGTCGTATCTTAACGAAATTTATGTTGGTACTTACTGGATATGGACTAAAAGTTACCATAAAGTTCACATAGCGCATAGCAAATACTGATGAGCGGTAAATTCAAATTTGAAGATTACAGATAAATTTATTAAAACACTGAAATCAATCTTCTGAAAAATAGTTTCAACAATACTAACAATTATTTAAATATTACGTTCAATCCTCGCAACCACTACTATTATCTGCATAATCACCAGTCAAGTACTCGAACTCTAAGCCACTGGAGCACTGAAACCCTTACCACGGTACTTCAACTCGCACTACGTTTCAATAGCCAAGCTATCATGATCAGCAGTAAAACTGATCCTGCACTTTTACCGCTGTGTGGGAAAAATCGATTTAAAAGTGTTTATTAAAAAAAAAATTAAATCGACCTGTCCCAGCATTTCTTCGAAAAACAAATTGCTTCAAATGTAATAAATTTATTACATAATTTAGCCACGCAGTGTATAACGAAATATGATTCCTATTTGTATAACAGGATGATTTGGATACAGAAAATGATTGCATATCATTTTCCGATTCCAGCACAGAACGTAGTACTTACAAAGGAACATCGGCAACCCGCACTTCTCGATTTCGATGAAACTGCACAGACTGAAAGAGTACCTTAGTATAAGAACACTATTTTTTTCTTACCTAGCGTATCTCGCCGATTTGGGGGTACAGACCCCTCCAAAGATTTTTATGTTTTTTCTATTTGTGTAAATATCTCAGAAATTATAACAGATATCTTTTTCTTTTTAGAATATAATTTGAAGTGAATTACATAGTCCCAAGGATGACGCGAATTATTTTCGGAAAAAAATTATATCGCGGGACCGTGGACCCCCCCCCCCCTTTTTTTATTTTTCACAAATAAAGTATATTATAAAGGATGGCGCGAATTATTTTCGGGAAAAATTAATAGCGGGGGACCGGGTACCCCATACCCCCATTTTTTTTACATGTTTATATTTTATTTTTTCACAAATAGTGTCGGTTTTATGTAGAATATGTATGTGGTCAAATTGAGACAGTTAATAATAAAGATCTTAAAAGACGATAATAAAACATTACTTGTCATTGATTAACGTACATAGATAATTGTCGCTCTAAATAGACACATACTAATTAATTAGTTCGAAAACGTTTGCAAAAAATGGCATAAAATAATCCGATTGAGATGGATTAATTATAAGTGCTTACAGTAGATACCGATATACTAAAACTAGATTGTTCGTGTCACGTACACAGTTATCTGAAGCATATACAGGCTGTTTATTAAACATACGGCAAAAATTCAAGGGGTTATTCCATGAACTATTCTAAGAATATTTTGTCCTTTGATGATTTTTGAAAAGCCCCTTTGTTTCGAAGATACAGGGCGAGAAAAATTTTCCACAAAACCAACATTTTATTACCAAAAATTACATTTAAAGTTTCTTAATCTATAAGAACTGTTGAAAATGACTACGTCCAGCTAGGATGCAAGAATCCAATCTTCTCCTCATTGACTGCCGAACTCTTTCAAAAACACCAGGGTCGTTTCTTATTGAGTTACACACAGCAAGTATTCGATTTCTTAAATCTTCCACATTATTTTTGGTATTAAGGGAATCTACGAATACGTTTGGACCTCGAGTTGCGCAATCATTGTTTAGACCAGTAAATGTGTATATTTCTTCTTCGACGTCTGGAAAGCTTACTTCAAATCAATTCGAAACCTGGCTAACAGATGTTTTCTTACCAAATATCTGACCAAAAGGTGTTCTCTTGATTGATTCATGGAGTGGACATTGTGTTGCCGAACTTCAGAAATTGGTGCCAAAAGATAAAACTGTTAACATTTTAAATATCCCTAAGACAACAACAATGATACAACCTCTAGATGTGTTTGGTTTTAGATTATGGAAAAATTTTATTAGAATCTTTTCTGATACAGTGATTCTTATGAACTATGACATAGATTTGCATCAGAGAAATAGTATTATTAAGCTGCAATCGTTGACCCACAATCAGTTTTCTTCGCCGAAATTTTTCGATGTCTTCAAATACTCGTGGTATAAGAGTGGATACGTGAATGAAAGACCGGGATCCTTTAAAAATCCAGTACAGTTTTGTTTTGCTAAAGACGCGGGGTTTACGCCCTTGTGTAGTATTTGTGAAAAACCTGCTATTGTGCGTTGTTCGTGGTGCAAGCAATACCTGTGTTTTGAACACTTTTATACTGACTACCATTACTGTAATCATTACGTAGCGCAATTATAATTTCAATCATCACTAGAGTGGGCCAAATTGCGCCATCCAACAGAATCGGAATTAGGCGCAACGGCCGCTTATTGTAAATAGCGTATATGTGAGTCACAGCAGATATGTGATATTTCGAAATTAATACACAAGAGTAAAAAAATAAAAGCTGACGCAATAATAATGTTTAGTAATTAGAGCGGATATATATATATATATATATATATATATATATATATATATATATATATATATATATATATGTACACGCTGAGGTGTTTTTATTTTCATTATGATTTTTTATTTGATTGAAAACGGTATGCGTTGTAAATGGGATGTAATAAGGAAATAACTGAGAAACTGAACGCTTTTTTATTCTGTTGTACTTAATAATGTAACTGTAAATAAAGATATAATAAATAAATTCTATCCTTCTTAATAATGCGAATAGGCTTGTTTAAAAAGTTGCACCATCAGATAAGTTTCCACATTTGCCTCGGTGAAGGATGTTCGCCGAGACGAAAAAATGTTCTTATATTTCGAAAACGACCGTTCCACGTCTACCGAAGTAAGACAGGCGTAATTAAAATAATCTTTAGACTTAGTCAAGGAATCTGCAGATGCCCCATCGCACATTTGTCTTAATCTCGTGTAGTCCGGATTCTTTTTTAAAACACTATCGAACTTAGCTAAAACTCGTCCACTTGTTGCATCGTTTATACTGTGTAACAATGTACTAACTTCGTCCACGACTTGCACTGATTCTACCAACGACAATCCAGAATGTTGTAAATTTTCTATCGCGTCTACTAACCCTTTGTAATTGTTGCTAATATTCTTTAGATGTGTTTCAACAGAAATATCGAGAAATCCCTTCTGGCTCATCCTAATAGCTCTAGCTTCGGCAGGGACGAATTGCAAAATAACAGATTTGACTTCTTGAAAATGTTCACGTTCCCCAACGCGTAAGAATGGGCTGTGGTGGTTCTCGAATACCAGGGCATAACCTGTGGATTGCCCTAGTCCTCTTAGGACTTTTGAGAAACACTTTTTTGTGTTTGCTATTAAGCATCCACCTCCGGGTAACACTCTCGAATAGTTTGTGCCACAAGATGTAAAGCATGGACTTTACACGTAACATGTAAAAGTCCTTCACACTTTTCTTTAAGGGAACGGCCTACACTACATATTGTTGCTACACCATCGCTCATGAACAACAACAGTTGACTGGTTGACACTTGAAATTTTTTGTAACGTTTCGAGAACTACGGCCGTAATTGCTTTACTAGTACACTGTTTTAATCTTCTGCTGGCTAATAGAATTGCAAAATTTGGTTTAATAGGATCTAATACGCGCACTATTATATTCAAAATAAAATTTTTTTTTGCAATCTGTCGTCTCATCAAGACATAGCCACAGCTGTTTATCTTTAATTCGGCTTTAATTCGATTTTCAATGTCCTCACGTATTCGTGGAATATCTCTCCGTAACGCTGTCCGAGATGGTAGTATCTACTCGGTATTGTATGTACCCAGAATTTTCGAAATGCTTTTTTATCAAGTATACGAAGTGGTAGACCACATACCATAAACGTTAAAAGCAATTCTAATTGAAATTGACGTTGTTGTGACACACCATTTCTTTTATTTTTGTGGTGTGCGCTATTTATATGTCTTTCACAATCACGTTTGCTCCAGCACAGTAGTTTCTTTTACAAACTTTACAGAAAATTGTACTCCCATTGTAGTGTAAATCCACAAATTCACTAAGAAATTTATTAACTTTCGTAGGTAATGGCCGTTTATTTTTAATAGTTACGTTAGACATAATCACTAAAGCGAGCACACCGACGCTTGTTTCTAGTATGCCACGAAGTGGTGCAAACGTAACATCTGCAGACTCGTCATTTGTTGATGAATAGAGCGCGTCATCCGTAAATGAATAAGCGCGCTGTTAGTTCGTAGCCGTCGATGAATGAACTTTTTTTGTAGTGGCCCACTGTGAACAACGCCCTATTTATCAACGAACACCCAAACTGCAGGTGTATATTTGCGCGTCTTCACGACGTAATAGACAGTGGTTTTGGTCCTCGTCCTAATAATTACATATTTAAATTACCTATGTTTACATACATATACGCGCCCGGCAGCCTGATTGCGACCCTGGCGCGTGGCGCTCTTGGCCCGCTCTAGTTATCATTACTTTGCTTGGTAACGAGCAATTTAGATCGGTTTGGCATTACAAGAAACAAATTGGTGCTCTTTCCTAGCCAACTTTGCGAAACAACAAAAACAGATTACCGAAACATCTATTGCTGCATATCGTAACGTATGTGGTATCGTTGGATTCGCCTTTCGATTATATTTCCAACCTGTTGTCATTTCAATCACATTATATTATAGTATTTCTTAAAGCATGTATGGAAAACAAGTAAAGTTTTATTATCGTCTTTTAGTATCTTTATTATTAACTGTCTCAATTTGACCACGTACATATTCTACATAAAACCGACTCTATTTCTGAAAAAATAAAATATAAAAATGTAAACAAATGGGGGTATGGGGTACCCGGTCCTCCGTTATTAATTTTTCCCGACAATAATTCACGCCATCCTTTAGACTATGTAATATACTTTATTTGTGAAAAATAAAGAAAAACAAATTAAAAAAGAGGGGGGGGGGTCCCCGGTCCCGCGTTATTTTTTCCGAAAATAATTCGCGTCATCCTTTAGACTATGTGATATACTTTATTTGTGAAAAATAAAGAAGAAAAAAAAAAAAGGAGGGTACGGGGTATCCGGTCGCACGTTATTAATTTTTCCCGAAAATAATTCGCGCCATGCTTTAGACTATGTAATATGCTTTATTGGTGAAAAATAAAGAAAAAAGTGGGGGTGGGGTCTTCGGTCCCACGTTATAATTGTTTTCCGAAAATAATTCGCGTCATCCTGGGGACTATGTAATTTACCTCAAATTATATTCTAAAAAGAAAAAGATATTTGTTATAATTTCCGAGATATTTACGCAAATAAAAAAAAACATAAAAATCTTTGGAGGGGGCTGTACCCCCAAATCGGCGAGATACACTAGGTAAGAAAAAAATTGTGTTCTTATACCAAGGTACTCTTTCAGTCTGTGCAGTTTCATCGAAATCGAGAAGTGCGGGTTGCCGGTGTTCCTTTGTTAGTAACGCCCCCGTGTGCCACTTAAGCAAAAGCGTTTGCAAGCAGGTAAATCGTTTTCCACCTTTGCTATTATCGCCATAGAGGGTGTTATAAAATCGTGAAAAGCAATTTTCTAATAATTTGAATTTTTACTATGCGTAAAAATGCAATTACACAGAAAAACGAGGAAAGCTTGGGAGCATTCATTCCCTTTTTGCGACTTACTAATAAATAACAAAGTATGAAGTACGACTGGGAGTGAGAGCGTTTTCAATTTGAAGCTGTGCACACCTGCATTACCCACCGCATAGAGGCTGCCGCTATTCCGAACGGACCGAATTCAAATTAAATGTAATATTAGCCTTGGCAACGTGCGCGCAGTACGCGCTAGAAATTAATTAAAACGGCTGAGTAAAATTCTAGCACAAATTATTATTAAATTCGAAATTGAAAAAGGACACCCATAAAATATATGGCCCTGGATTTCGAATGACAACATTATCAAGTAAGGTATTTGGTATTTATTCAAAATAAAAAAAAAGCTATTTAATCAGTGTACTGTGAAAGAGTTTTAATTGGAAAAACCTTCAATGCGGATCTGCATTTCAACTAGAATCACCGTCAATAACTAATAAACTATGGAACAAATTGCTAAAATTAACCTACGTATTTATACTCTTTTACAGTTATGATAAACTGATTGGGGGGGGGGACACCACTAGATTTTAAAATTTCGTATACGCTATCATTTTGTGTTAGTTTTGTGCCGCAAAAAGAAAATTTTGTGCTTCAATATTGAGCGAATTATAACGTTTAGAATTTTAAGCATAGCATGTAATACCTTGAGATTGTCATTGCTAAATGAATGATTACACTGGGGAACAATTTGTAACACAATTTCTGTTGAGTTTGGTTTTTGAGCTGTTTTATAGTTGATTAGGCATGCTGATTTCAAAACTGTAGTTAGTTTTCTTCTACCACGTCAAGTTTATCTCCACCGTGGCCTCTCCGCGAGATCGAGCATGGATCATAGGCGCTATTGCTCTCTATTGGCTGACACAAACCTTCTCCGATGGGCGCCGGGTGGATAATACTTGTAGGAGAACAGCGAGAGGTTTATACTTGTCTGGACTTGTTCAGTTACGCCTGAGATACTATAGTGAGACGTTGTGTGTCTCTCTGAAACGGTGCAGCCCAGTCTGGTGAAGATCAAAGTGACCCCAACGATGAAGATTTTGAAATTAAAGATGATTCCGTTCGTAATGGATTTGACCAGCATGAGTTGAATGATTTGGTGCGAGATTTGCTTCAGAGCTCTTAGCATCAAGACTGCACGAGAAAATTTGCTTGAAAAGGGAGCTAAAGATATCCTATTTTCGATCAAAAAGAAAGTGCGTTTCTACAATACTTTCGAAGTGATGATGGATTTGTGTATTGCCATAACGTACATGGTTTAATGGAAGAGTTGGGGAATTTCAGCCTATAACGCAACTGAATGGCGACTGTTTATCGATAGCTCAAAGCGGAGCTTGAAGAGTGTTCTCCTCCGCAATGGAAATTTATTTGGTTCAGTCCCGGTAAGGCCATTCAGTTCGTTTGAGTGAAGAATATGACGACATAAAGAGAGACGTTGATTTGTTGCAATACCACATGCACCAATGCATCATTTGTGTTGACCTTAAAATGGTTAGCTTCCTTCTTGGCCAGCAACGCGGATATACCAAGTATCCCTGCTTTTTGTGTATGTGGGACAGCAGAGCTCGTGAGAAGCATTGGGTGCAAGTCGAATTGGCTGTTACGATCTGACCTGAAACCTGGTGATTCAAACATTGTGCATCAGCCACTTTTCGACAGAATATTTCCACCTCTGCATATAAAATTGGGTCTCATGAAGCAATTCGTTAAAGCTTTCCCCAATTGAAGGAGACTGTTTCAAGTATCTCATTTCGGCCTGTCATTTGAAAAGATAAAGGGCGGTGTTTTTGATGGTCCATAGATTCGGCAGCTTGTTAAAGATGAACATTTCATCGGAACAATGTTAGAAATTGATAAGAATGCTTGGTTGGCATTCAAAAACATTGTTAAAGACTATCTTGGAAATACACGAGCACAGAATTACGCCAAAATTGTCCAGCAACTCTTGGAGAGCTTCAAACTGCTAGGTTGAAACATAAGCACCAAATTGCATTTTTTACATAGCCATCTTGCCTAACTTCCGGAAAATCTTGGGTGGAGTCAGTGATGAGCCGGGTGAGCGATTTCACTAGGATTCGAAGGTCATGGAGGCACGATATCAAGGTTGATGGGATGTACATATGACAGCTGACTATTGTTGGAGCATCAAGCGAGAATGTCCACAGATTAAACATTCCAGAAAAAGCTATAAGAGAAAATTTTGTAATATGTAATTACCGTTCGATAAAAAAGAACAACTATTTGTATGAACACAATTTAACTTACAGTAACTATTATAGCCTTTGTATGAATAAAATTATTCTTTATAAACAGTATATTTGGTAAGTTTTTACTTTGTTTTCCTTTATATGCACAATTTGTATGACTTTTAAGGGTATCCTGTAGCTTAAAAAGTTGACGAGATTGACAAAAAACAAAAACCAATTTTTGGATCCAGAGGCTAAGAGTTAGTTGAAAACAAGTCACAGATTTAAGACAACGAACTTGCTGTTCCCCAGTGTTATTCGAAATACAATGTTGTTCAAAATCTGTGTTACATTTTTTATGTACTACACTGCGTTTATGTTCTTTATGTCTAGTATTGAAATGCCTGTCTCTTTGTCCTATATAAATTGCATCGCAATCATCGCATTTGATTTAATATATTGCGGGTTTATTTTGATTTTCGATAGGATCTTTATTGTTTACCAATAACGACTTCAAGCTATTCTTGTTGTTGAATAGTCATTCTTTTAACAATGACGATCTCAAGGTATTACATCCAGGTAAAGACTTAAGGGAAATTTTGCAAATTAAGAAAGTGGAGGGGAAAGGTCCAAATATTATTAATAATATTACGGAATTCCCTTGCTGGCCACTGCTTATGACTGCAATTACACTATAAACCGCTAGTCAAATTATTGCGGTTCACTTTGTTAGCTAGATTTTAAATCTGTAATATAATCCCCGTCAGGTGGTTTCCGTGTACAAAATAGTTGACCATGTTCTTGATTTTATATTATATATCTTGATAATGGAGTAAAATCCGAGACAATTGTCGATTGAATACGAGGTCTGTTCAAAATGTATGCGACCTTTGACCTTTGGCCGGGAAAAATCGAACGGTTCACTTACAGATATGAAACAGTTCACTAAAACCCTTACCACAACACTTAATTCGTACTGGACGAACGTTTCGATAGCCAAGCTATCATCATCAGCAGCAAGACTGAACTAACAAGCTAAGTGAAAAACTAACCTTATATAGCAAAATAAATTTTGCAAAATGTAATTTAAAATCGTAAAATTTAATGAGTCGCTTCATTGCACAGGACTATAAATAGCCTAAAGGTAAATGAGCCGAATGACGTGAGTTATCCTAGAATACAATGAAGCGGTTCATTGCACATGGTTAAAATTACAACTATAAATGATTAAACATGATGTAACAAAGGATAAAGGCTGGAATTTAGTGGTCCTAAATCTGAATTCATTAAGTGAGTTTTGTTTTTGTAAATTTCCATGCCTTCATAACAATTTAATTGAGAAGTACTCCTTACGTTTTTAATTAACTTTATATTATCAACATTATGGTTATTTTCAAGCATATGTAGGGCAACGCTAGATTTATCAAACCTTCTGAATTTGAGATGAGCCAAATGTTCTTTGTACCTAATTTTGATTGATCTTTTGTCTGCCCAATATACACTTGATCACAATCTTTACATGAAATTTTGTAAATTCCGATTTATCCATGTTATCCACTGGGTCTTTGGAAATTTTTCCAAAAAGGTTTTAAGGTTATTGCTCGAAGAGAAAACAATCTTGCGGCCAATCCTAGAAAAGATTTTTTGAAGACCCTTGGTAACATGGATAAAGGGTAATTTAACATATTTCTTATTATTACGGCCGTCAATGCGTTCTAATGTGCTTACATTTCTAATTCTTAATCTATTCTTATGTTTCCTAATAGTATTATAGACGACATCTTCAGAGAATCCGTTGTTAGAAATATTGATGATTTCTTTTAGTTCATTTTGATATCTATCTTTCGTTAAAGGAAAATTGAGTAACCGGTGCACCAAAAAGTTAATAGGAAAGTTTGTGTTCATATGAGTGATTAGAATCCTGTAAGATGAATCTATTATTACTAGTAGGTTTCCTATGTACGTCTATTTCTAACTTATTTTTATTTCTTATTACTAACATGTCGAGGAAAGGAATCCTGTTGTCTTTTTCTTCTTCGTGGGTAAATTTGATAGAGGGAAATTTTGAGTTAAGTTGTTCTATGAAATCCGTTATTGAACATTTACTGATGTCAAAGATGCAAAAAATGTCATCGACGTATCTGATCCAAAGCCGAGGGAAATAAGGGAAAGTATTCTTCAGGTCAGTTTCAAATTTACCCATAAAGAGGTTAGCCATAAACGGAGATAAGCTGTTACCCATTGCTGTTCCTTCCGTTTGTTGATAAAAAGTGTTGTTAATTTGGAAAAAGTTTTGTTTCATGCAAAGTTTTGTCAAAGAAATAAAGCTAGTAACTTCCTCTCTATCCATTTGGTTATCTAACAGAAGTGTTTCTAAATATTCCAAAGTTAAGTCAACTGGAACACTAGGGAACAATGAACTTACGTCAAACGATACTAAAATTTATTTGTCAGTAAGCTCAATGTCCTTAGTTTTTTCAATGAACTCGTAAGAATTTTTAATAGCCAAATCCTGAAATTGTACAGGTAACTGGTTCAATTTGTCAGATAACCATGGAAAGTAAATAAGTTGGACTGTTGATATTCGAAACAATGGGTCTCATGCTTTTTCCGGGCTTGTGTATTTTAGGTAAACAATACATCCTAGGTAGTACTGGGTTTGATACCGTTAGTCTAAATCTTAAATTGTCGCTAATGACAGCCTTACATTCTAACATGGTCTTTTTGGTTTCTGTAATCATTTTAGACAAAGGATTTTTTGATAATTTTGAATAAGAACTTTGTGACAAAGTGGTGTTGACTCAACTAAAATAATCTTCTTTGTCTAAGCTTAATCCCAGCGTTGCTGCCACTGTTGGAAGCATCTCTGGAAGGCTGTTTTTGGAATGCGTTTCAGCTACTCCGTCGCATTCTGCATAATGTCCTCCCGAGTGTCAAATCTTTTCCCTTTCAACAGCATTGTCAACTTGGGAAACAGCCAGAAGTCACAGGGAGCCATGTCGGGAAAATACGGAGGCTGACCAATAGCTGGGATGCTACGTTTGGTCAAGAAGTTCTAAATCAGATGAGAGGAATGGGCCGGTGCGTTGTCATGACGCAGCTGCCAAGTTCCCGCTGTCCACAGATCCGCTCTCTTGCGCCGCTGGGCATCACGAAGACGACGGAGAACTTGCTGGTAGTACTCCTTGTTAATCGAAGAATTGAAGAAAACTGTCATCATTACTTTCACATTGCTGCGGCCTCGCCGTGCTTTCTTTGGCGTCGGAGACGTTGGATGTTTCCATTGGGAAGAGTGCGGCTTTGTTTCATGGTCGTACCCGCATACCCTCGACTCATCACCAGTGATAACAGCCTTCATGAAGTCTGGGTCATCATTTGCCGCATCCAGCATGTTCTGCGCAATTTCTGCACGCAGTTTCTTATGCTCTGCCGTTAGCAACTTCGGTACGAATTTTGCGGACACGCCGGAAGCCCAAATCATCATTCAAAATGGCATGCATGGAACCAATGCTTATCCCAACCTCGTCTGACAATTCTTTAATAGTGATACGACGATCTTGCAGGACCAAGGTGTTAACCTTTTGAATGGTTTCGTCGTTTCGGTTTGTTGAGGATCTGCCAAAACGTGCGTCACTGTCGACCACCGTGCGGCCATCTTTGAACCGATTGTACCAGTCCTTGATTTGTGTAGTACCTATGGCATCGTCGCCGAAAGCTTCCTGAATCTTCCGAATGGTGTCCGCTTGAGTATCATCAAGCTTCTGACAAAATTTTATGCAGTAGCGCTGCTGCAGTCGCTCCGCCATTTCGTGAAATTGGTAAACATGACGAGCCGCTAGCGCACTATCGTACTCACGTACTTTCCACTACCGAGGTTCACGAGTTCACTCGTTTCACCTACAGGTATTTTCAGAATATTCTTCTTTTAATTTGAATTTAAACAGTCGCTATAACATAGCATAAAGCGTAGAAAACCACAAACTCCTCATGCATCGAGCTCGAATAAATTAATTAATCCGTACGGTACGAAATATACCGACACTATGTTTGTTATAGGACGTACTTTAGAGCACCTATAATCATTAGTCATGCCGTACAATTCCCCACGATATCGTTCCCATCAGGAAATCCGCGTATCGTAAACTCAAACTATTTAATTAAACGTTTCGCTTAAAAGCCGCTTGTTTCAGCTTCCAACTTATTAATTGCGGTAATGGATAAGTGTAACAAACGGTGACGTGCGTGCGCTAAGGCATTTTTGCCGCTCGGCTAGAGGTGCGCGCCCTCTACACACTACATGTAAGGGATGTTGCAGGAGGTGAAGAAGGAGGCTTTCGATGTCAAGAAAGCCCCGCACAGCTTGATATTAACGGTCTTGTATTACTATACACTAATTTCGGCATACATAATTAGGAGTAATACTAATTAGGACATCATCTGAAGCAGAATTTCAACTACAACAGATGTACTAATACAACGCCGTTGCTCCTACTGCTGCTGCTGTCTATCTACGTTCTGAAAGCTTGTACGTGTTCCTCTCGTTTCCGTGATGACTTCCATAACAAAGTTAAATTCAAACCGGTGCCTTTCCGAGGCTTTAATTAGACGAGATTGGTAAGAGAGAATAATTTATAAGAGAGGCAACCTTACATAATAGAGGCAACGGCGTTTGTATTATGCGTTGTAGTATCAAATTGTGATATGTCAGTAAATAGTTTTAAAGGCAATTACTGAAATTATGCTGCTGTTGTTTCAAGAACCTACCTAGATTACCCGTAGATATCTTACAGTTGCAACACTAAGCCTTATGCGAAAGTTTCTCCACGAAGTTTCATTTAAACTTGGTAAAGATTCCGCATCGCTTCTTCCAAAGGCATAACTATACGTTAGTGCAAGTAATATGTCAAAAAGGTTAGTTTATTGTGAATTTCAGCTTCAAGAAAGATAAATCTATATGCTGAATCCGTGTTCAATGCTTCTAAGGAGACAGAATGTCATCATAATCCACAATAAGTGCATCAAGAAAGGAATGTTATATATTGTTTACTTTAATAACACCTTTTATATGTAGAGTGCGTTATCAGTAGAGTTGGCCACGCGCCAACAGGCAGCTGCGTCGTATCTATACGGTTACATGCAACCTCGGAGTTGACCTTCCATTAGCGCGGAGGTTTTTTAAAAATGTTGCGTACGTCACGCAAACGACCCAAGGCGGACCAAGTTAGAGAATCCTTAGCCGAAATTTCTGATTTAACGTATGATGGCGCAAAAATTTGAATTTTAGAGAACCCGTTGATGATTTGGGCCCAAAAAGGGGACGCTCCACCAAACAGTGAACGGGTGCGTAAAAAAAAAATTTTCCCACGAGACTATGACAAATTTTTTTAATTTATGTTTTATTTTTATTTTTGAATATCCGTTTTTTTTATGACAAGGGCTTTTGCTTGTTTTGGAATAACTTTGGGAGTACAATTACCAAGCGGACATCGTTACGAGGATAGTGCCATCTGCTCGGAATATGTTGAAAGGAGAATTAAATCGTAGTTGAAAGAAAAAAATGTAGTTATGTGGGACGAAAGACGATCGTAAAAACATTCGGTCGTTAATATAATGGCACGTAAGATGGAATCATCACCTTCAATTCTATTAGCTTCCAGACGAATACAACAATGTACTGCCGAAGAAATTTTAAAATTAGTGTTAAATACATTGGAAAAGTATAAATTTTTCAACAAACCAACTGTAGATGTTTATGAGTGGTGGTGCCCAACTGGTTTCTGTAGGCCGTCTCTTCTAAAGATTCTGTTAACTTTTTACACATTGCGTGAAAATTCATGCTCTTCAATCTTGTGGCAGATGGTATCAGAAAATGTTATCCTGAGGTAAACGCTTTAATAGCGCATCCCAAAAGCAGTGTTTGTCAAATCCCCGAACATTCCAAAATTTCACAGACTGTGCCCCGTATGCCTGAGCCCCAGAACCTATTTTTCACGTTGTGGAACTTGGTTAAATGCTGCGTTTTATACATAACATTATGAGAATATTAAGAACGTGGTTTTACAATTCGACCCAAAGGAAGCTCAAATCAAGAAAAGCCAGTCGAAATTTTAAGATAGTCGGGTTAAAAGGGATTTGAAAATTATTCACAACAATTACTTTGGACTAGCGGAGGCAATAGAAAAGTTACAAGATCCTTCGTTGTCGTTAGCGGAATCTGTGCAAATAGTGCAACGTGTTCACGCAGAGCTATGCGCGATAGAAGACGCAAAAAGTGCTTGTGTTCTAGAAAAATATGAAAATGTTTTAGAAAAAGATTCTGATTTTGGCACATTAAGACACATTTGTAAAGGTGCGTCAACAGAACCATTAAGTTGTTTCAAAGAATATTTTAATTACGCAAATATAACGTCACTAGATGTAGAACGTTCGTTCTCTGCATATAAACACATTTTTTCCTCGCGCCGCGCTCGGTCTGTCGAAACAAATGTTGAAACATATCTAATGTTGCAGATATTTAACAGACATTATTCACTTTGCTATTTCACGGAGGACTCTTAAAATGGTAAGTGTTTGAGCACGCATTATTTTATTTTTATTTAACAACTACGCGAAAGTATTTACGACAGCAAACATCTACACACAATAGCTCTGATGGAACCCGAGGCCTAATCGAAACAACGCCGCTACCCGTTGGCGGGCGTGGCCAACTCTAGTTACAGCACTTCGTTTTGTACATTTGTACGTAAGTGCGTTCTTCTAGCACGTTAGCAACTTATAGAAAATATTCTTGTCTTATTCCTAGTTAATTTTTATGTCAGATGACATGAACAGATGGTGGGGACTATTGGAATCCAGATCAGAAAATTATTTTTGGCCCTCTCGTAGACATACCGCAGCTAACCTACATCTATCTCTTTAATAATTGATTTGTAACTAGGGTTTGGATGTTATAACCATAGTAACTGTGGTTGAAAATGTCATTTGCTAAGTGTATGCAGCGTTCCTGTTCCGTTTTGCACGTTTGTCTGTAGTTTTCAGTGAATTATAATGGATTTGTTCATTTCTTACTTGTTTAGTTCTGTTCTTTGAAGGCCCATTTTAAAACTCAGTCTCTTCAAAGCTGCCTGTATCGACAAATTTAACAATTACAAGTACTACAGCTGCAGCAATAGGTACGCTTATTATTCATGGTACTTGCAAGTTATGATACTTAAAAGTATGTTTATTTCCAGTACTATCATCATAGACTCCAAATTAATGCGCCAGGAAGTTTCTAGCCTCCTACAGAGATTCGCAATGCAATATTTTTGCTTTAACGTGAACAATAAATTTTCTCTATTGAAAAACGAATTAGATCTAAAGACACCTATACATCCTATGAGTACTATGTTATATCCGAAGAGACCCTCGATGATTTGGAACTTGTTTTCATTGTAGACTTCGCAAGTAGGAGGTTAAAGCCAAAAATTAAAGCGACGATGTAGTGCTATTTAAACGTAGTGTTAGAAGGAGAGGAGTCAAGGAGTGTAATAGTACAACGGCGTTTAAAATTTATTTTTATTGCTGAAGTCGTGAAGGTTCTTTTTATTTCTTCGCCGAGACGACGATCCGGTATTTGAACACTTGGGTAAGAATTCCGATGTTCATAGGACGCCAATGAATGTTTTATTTAATTTAGTCGCCTTGCTGGTGGTCGATATTTCTATTGGAAACCATTCAGAGTTTTCGAGGAAAAGGAAGAAAGGAGTGTACAAAGGAAATTCAAAACAGGTACTAAATATTTAAACAAACTGCATATTGAACGAAAGAGCACTATTAAAAAGATATTGACAAAATGTTACAGAAAGACTAATATCTCAGGGCCAAAATAATTACTATAAATATTAAAGTTTACAAAGAAATGAATAAGAGCGTCAAAGAAATATTCAAAGATTAATACTAATTTAAACAACAAAGTTAATAATTAAATGGCGTGCAGCGCAGTTCTTTAATCTTAAAATACAAATTATAGTTAACTAAAAAGAATGACCGTTAAATACGCCAAATGACTCGACCAAGATAGCAAAACGTTGATTATAGTTCCTAACGTTACAGAAAATATCTTATGTTAACTTACATAAAAAAAAGGTTCAGGTAGACACGCCGAAAGGAGGAGATTGGTCTGCTAGTTACGGTGGTAGAACTTTCTCGACGGCGTTGATTCAGAAAGGACGCCGCGCTGATAGACCGGGGAAATGGGTGATGTGTGATGAGCATTGGGCAGCAGACAACGGATGAACGCAGCTCGATAGAAGAAATAGATTTCCAGATCCCGCAACTCTACGGAAGAAGCCAATTTCTAAAATTGGAAGTCCATGGAGGAAATCAATGACCAGATCCGCATAGAGCGTTATTCCCGATGATTTGCTCAAAGGCGAATAAATCGCAACAACCATATAATCGCCGGGAACGTAGACCGTGGATACCAAGGAAGCTCCCCCAGCAGGGGTTATGTCCGACGATAAAAGTCTTGGTACTCCAGGATGACATTGTTTCACTCACTAGGCCACTTATGGCCTTACAGTACTAGTTGATACGTTAACTTCTGCCAAACGACTCATGCTCTTTGATAAGGAAATGCCTCTATTTATGTATTTTACAATGGACCAATGCGGAAGCAAAGATATGATGACGTATGCGAGATCGGTGTATAGCGACGTATTTGTATGTTTATTGGACTGGGTAATTGCAAATTACAACAATTAGCTACGGATGAAATCTAAGTTAGCTGATACCAAAATGTAAACCGGAAGTTATACTATCTGTTGACAAAGTTTCATTTATGTTCTTTGATAAACAACGAAGCTACAGGGCTTAAAGGATTGAAAGAAAGGGGAATGGTTGGCTCTTGAACAATTAATTACTAACTATCCCATTAGCTTAAGAATATAACTCAAATTTATTGTTATCATATGCTAGAAGGGTTTATAATAAAGATTATTAGCGGTGTAGAATTTTGAAAAGGTGAATATTAATGGCTTCATTAAATAATAAAGATCAATACTTGGGGCAAATTAGGGGAACGAATTTAGCTAAAACGTATACGAATACTACGCATTATAGACGCGATGAAGTCATCCTTTGCAGGTGTTCAGTTTCGTTATATATTGAAATTGGCGCGAAATGAAATGTTTGAAGTATTTTAAATATGAATTTAAGAAATTTGCAAATTAAAGTGTAACATGATTTTCCTTTCTGGAATGAACCACATTCCTTTCGCGTCAATTTAGTACTAAAAAAATAAGGAACCTTTTAATAACAATACTGGTTGTCTCTCACTAAATTTAGTGAATCAAAAATTTGTTTTACTAGTTTTAATAAAAGTTTCAGTACAATATTAACACTTCATAGAACCCGTTTCAAATATAAGCTAACTTATCTTTTATGTCAGCCAGTTGTGGAGCTAACAATATTTTGAACCATTGCCTGGTATCGTTACCTTTTCCTTTCTTTTATATAGAATGTTTGACCTTTTGTGGTTACTTAATAAATATTGGAATGTTTATGCTTGTGTGTCTCTACTTCTGTGCCATTATTCCCCGTCTCTGGCTGAAGTTAGCGACCATGAATGTTCCTTCTTTTGTCTAATTCCAAAGTACGGCAATCGAGTTGCATATCTTTTAATTTTGATTGTGGCGAAGTAATGTCTTGAAATTTTCGGCAATATATGAATTTTTTTTTTATATCAACTAGCATCTACAAGATAGCTATCAAAGCCGTTGACATGTTTGATTTATGCTATTTAATATGTTGGTAAGTGCATTTTTTTGTCTAGTATAGCAGTGCGATTAGAGCAAAAGCGTCAGTAGTTTTCGAAGCACATGGCTGTGAATATAGCTGTTAAAACTTAACGAGAAGCTGTTTTTTTTTCGTTCTATTTCTTTCTTCTTTTCTATTCTTATTTTCGCGCGAACTATCCGAGAGTTTGGGACTAGCAGCGCTATTCGCGCGTATCAGCATACGCAGTCGGATGTGAATTTCTGCGGTAATTCTTCGGTATTATTAAAATCGCTGGAGTCATTCCAAAACTCACCGGGAGTTCGCCGTGCATTCAACGGGCGTCGCTTTTTGGGGGATATTCTGCAATGCGAAACCGGCCGTAACCTCTAGCTTCCGGCGTTTTCTAAAGCCGAGCCAATATATCTTCACTCCTATTTGTCACTCGCTACCGTATAGATCATGACCTAGTAGATGGTTTATGCGAACGTTTATACTTATACGTATAAATTGCATGCGAATATATGAGGACTATAAAAAATATCTATGCAATATTCATATTGTGCTATTGTGTTTGAAAAAAAATCACACTTCAGTGGTCGCCACGGCAAAAATTCACGAATTAGGGCTGGAATTGATAGACAACCCACCCTATTCATCAGATCTAACCCTCAGCGACTTTTTTCTGTGTCCTAGGTTCAAACTTTCGCTCGGAAGACAGAGATCTTCATCAAATGAGGTCTTCACATTCGTAAACGTCTACTTTGCAGAGCAAGGTACCAACTACTATTTGGACTGTTTAAAGGAATCGGAACCCAAGTAGAACCACATATTGGCTAGAGAACGGTGAAACACTGGGTCAATATGTTAGCTGTAAATCGCGATCGGTATCTCGGCCCGACATCGGCCAATATGGTTTTCTTTTATATTAGTTTTATATTGCCACCGCGCAGTTGGCAAGATGTTCGGTAGAGTACGATTGTCTGATATTACTATATCTTATTCTTCAAGATATAGTAATAAAGATCTACCTCACAAGATAATTCAACTCACTAAGGCGTGATATATGGGGTATAGATGTAGAGTGCTGCACAAAGGCCAACTCTCGAAACCTTTTGCTGCTGGGGCTGGTGTTAGGCAGGGAGATGTTTTATCGCCTCTGCCTTTCTTGGTTGCGATTGGCATGGTGATGCACGAAACTACGAAGAAGAGAGGCATCCAATGGGGCCTAACAGGAGTCCTGGAAGACCTTGGTACGCAGACGATGTTTGCTTGTTTTCCACAAGATTAGGAAGTATGCAAAACAAGTTGGACGACCTAGTGATAGAATCCAGAAAGGCGGGTCTTAAAGTAAATCAAAAGAAGACAAAACTCATGATTGTTAACACAAGAATCACTAATACAAGTAGATAGTGCGAAGATGGAAAGATGTCTGTACGTGTATGTGGATACAGAGTTCAATAATGCGGTAGACATTGAGGAGTTCGGCCGTTCGGTTATTTATCGGATTCTCATTGTGTGTTTTCGAAAACGTGGGACGTAAGCCTGGTGTACCTTTTGCATCGCATGTAGAGAAATATATTTGGCGTTTCCCTGGTTTGGAATTTACAGGTTTGTTGCAAATTTTGCGGTATAGGGTTACTAGGTCGCATGACATTTGAATATAGAAGTCATATTCATGACATTTGAATATAGAAGTCATATTAAAAGTAAACGTCATGTATTGAATTTAAGAAATAATATTCCGTACTGGCAATTTTTGTATGTCTTTATTTTCATGTTGAGCACGTGCAACACCCCACAGCACCTAGTATATAATGAAAACTTCAGTCTTCTTTGGGATAAATACGTTCTATCATGGAAGCTCCCAACAAAAAGGCAATTGCGGTACAATTTACAACATGTGCAAAGTACAGTAAAAGACTGTATAAAAGGCAAGTTGAGAAATCAACAAATCTGGCTCACTGTGGATGAAACTGCTGATACTCAGAAACACAGCGTGATTCATATTGTGGCGCGTCCTTTAAAACGTAATGGTCCAGCACCTTCCTTGTTGTTAGCCAGTAAAAGGATTGAAAAAACTTATTCTGAAATCGTTGTAAATATAATAAAAAATATGTTAAGAGAATTTTGTATCCTAGGAACCCAAATCGCCATGTTAGTTTCTGACAGAGCCGCAACAATGCTAAAAGCTAGTAATATGTTAAAAGAAT
The DNA here is from genome assembly GCA_029618875.2 of Dynastes tityus. Classification (NCBI taxonomy): domain Eukaryota; kingdom Metazoa; phylum Arthropoda; class Insecta; order Coleoptera; family Scarabaeidae; genus Dynastes; species Dynastes tityus. The sequence continues at coordinate 14,065,308 of JAROYD020000003.1, forward strand.
GCTTTCCGAGTCTTCTTCACATAACATGCTTCATACATGCATGTCATCTCGTAGCAGAGACAATTCCAAGCAAGTATCCTAGGGTGAATGATTTAATATCATCTACCAACAAGGTGTTTGGGAAATCTTCCAGACATATCCGCGTATTCAAGCAATTGTATCCCCAAATTCCGCTACCACCTCAGACGCGATGGGGAACATGGATCGAGGCAGTATCTTACTATCGCAAATATTATTTCCAAGTGAAAGATGTCATTTTCAATCTTAATTCTTCTAATTCTCAAGCGGTTCGCGAGACTCAGCAACTTTTTTCCGATTCGAACGTTCAAAAAGAAATAGATGACGTTTCCATAAACTATTCTATAGTGACACAAACTATTTTGCAGTTAGAAAACACTCACTTATCTATATAAGACTCGTTAAATAACATCAACAATTTAGCAGCCGCTCTAGACAGCTTGACGGATCCTATAGGACTAAATGTTGCGAAAAAATTTCGTGCAGTTTTAAATAAAAATCCGGATTTAGAAAAGGTTCGATCTGTATCTGGAATCCAAAACTGCTGAGACGAGATACAGGAGTATTTGAATTTCGCAAATCTTGCTTCATTCGATGCCGAACGATCATTTGCAAAGTATACGAGAACGTTTTCAGACTATCGTCGAGGCATGACCGAATCGACAGTGGAAGCATTGCTTATGTTGCAGTACTACGCGGCGTATCATGGCAGTCACACATTACCGCAGTGGTCATCGACACGTCTATAAAAGGTAACAATCTATTATTTTTTTATTAATACTGTGTCTACTTTTGCGCGATACCCCCCAGACGGTTCCACTAGTTTCTCGAACATTATAAATAGTACACGCACACCGATCAACCGATAATAACTGAACGTCCACTCCATTCCTTGTATGTACATAGTAAACACAGCTCCTTTCACGGCGCCTCTGCGGCTGCAACCCTTTGTCAAGCCCTGTTCATTACATCTACATTTCGATAGTATAGACGATATTATTAAAAATATACAGTAATTTTGTTAATTTATTCTTTTGTTGTTTTCTCTTTGTTTTGGTCTGCTACATGTAGTGCATTAATTTTAAGTTTGTTAATTCTGTTTCTTCAACCATGTATTTACTTTTCATTTTTTGTATTTTCTGTGCATTAATCATAAATGTGTTAATTGCATTTCTTTGTTTAGATCAACTATGTATTTATTTTGTATTTTCTGTATTTTCTGTTCTAGGGTATTTATAACTATTCAAAATAAAATTGTATTATTATTATTATTATTGTACCGAACTGCAAAGAATTACATCAATAAATAAAAAAGTTATAAGTAGATTTTTGAGACGGTGTTGGTCGAATCGACCTCATGTGCTCCGTGTCAAAAGCAGATGTTATATACAAGAATCGAATGCGCCGAATGTTTCTGTCGAGCAACAGCAAACGAATATTTATTTCGGAGTCGGTTACTGCGACCTTATTTTGAATATTCTGCAATTTGTTGATTTTATTGACGTTAATACCAATTCACTCAGTTCGTATGATCGTTATTTTTACCAACTTCGTAGAAAAAAGAAAACTAACTCGTTATATAACTGTTTTAACTTCCCAAAAAGATATACTCATATGTAGAGTAACCAAAACCTGCGGACTCGCATAGGCGTCGGTATTACGGGTTAATATAAGAATACGAAAAATTCATAAATAAACTTACTTGCTAATTATTCAACAAATTAGAGGCATCAGGATGTGAACTACTGTAAACTTGCATCATTGCGTATGTTTCCACAGTTACTTCACAGTTACTTAAACCTTGTGCGTCGACAAGAAAAAATATTCTTATACATAGAAAACGATCTCTCCACATCTAAGGAAGTTACATTTGGATGTAGAAACTGTTTTTCAAAATCACTTAAAAGTTCACTATTCTTATACTTATTATAAACGGCCTCTAAAGTATTAAAATCGGGATTTTTCCTTAAAACATCTGCCAACTTTTGACTAGCGCATAATCCTGGCGTATTATTTAATGTGTGTAATTTAATTTTTACACTCTCCACTATGTCTAATGATTCCTGCAGTGACAATTCAGTACATTGTAGTTTTCTGATGGCATCTAGTAATACTGTATAGTTGGTACATATTGTTGTTAAATCTTCTAAAAGCTGAGGAATTTGAAATTCTCTTTGACTTTCTCTAATTGCTTTGGATTCATTCTGATTAAATCGCATTATAACTGATTGAATTTGTTGAAAATAGATTAAATAGTAAGAAGCTGCTGTTAGCCAAGTACCCCATCGCGTTAAAATTGGTTCAGGAGGTTCTGGAATACCTGGACAAAATTTACGAAATTCTTTTAAACGTTTAGGAGATTTACGAAACACTGCTTTAGTACTTCCAATCATCCGATCAACGTTTCCGTAATGTTGTCGAACAACTTCACCAACTAAATGCAAAGCATGCAGCACGCAGGTTATATGTATTAAGTTAGGAAATATATGTTTTAAGGATCGCCCAACACTTAACATCGTTGCTGCACTATCTGTCACAATCATCGCAACTTGGTCTTGGGCAATTTTAAATTTTTTTAAAGCGTTCATTATCACTTTTTGAATATTTTCCGCGGTACATTGTTGAACACGTTTGCAAGCTAACAAATATCGAGATGCTGTGTTCTTGCTAGATAAAACGCGAGCTATTACATTCACAATACTGTTTTTCTTTATATCGTTCGTCTCATCCACGGTAATCCATATTTTTTTGGAACACAAATCACGTTTACACACATTTTCTAGCATCTCTTTCATTCGCGGCAAATGGTTCTGTAATTGTGTTTGTGAGGGTAATGAATACTTTGGAACGTATTGTCGCCAAAACGTTTTAAAAGCTGCTTTTCTCACCAACGACAACGGAAGATTACAAGAGGTAAACATAATTAATAAATGTATGAGGAATAGTGTATAAGGTATTTCAGTTCTTGCATTTCTCATATGCTTAATACCATTGACATGCCTGTGGCAATCAATTCTGTCCAATGCAGCCAAACTAACATTGCATATTAAGCAAAAAACTGCACTACCGTCATATTTTAAATGGGGAAAAAGTGACACATACTTATGTACATTAGTAGCAAATCTATTACGAGGCATTGTTTTCTTAGGTATGTAAATATTAGTTCTATATGAAACGATACACTAATTATGTACTTGGTATAATACTACAACACACAAAAAACACCAGCTATATTTTCAAAAGCGACACGTAAGTACATAACCTTGACCGTTCGACTAATCTCTGCAACAGCTCAACCGGCACTAAAACGACATCTCTCTCAGCGCGGTTTAACATGTTTTATACTCAAGGTCGACACTACATGCCTGGTTCTCTACCGGTTTAGTTTATTTATGAATTTTTCCTATTCTTATATTAACCCGTAATACCGACGCCTATGCGAGTCCGCAAATTTAGGTTACTCTATTCATATGTCACCAAGAAAAAAAAAAACTCATTCGATACAATTTAGAAATTTACATTTCATCTCTTCATGCGGAAACACCTGCGACGCCTTTCAATAAGGCAAAGACGCTGATGATTCGACTCGTACGACGTCCTTGCGCCTTGCCTTCCCCCCACACCAAACCACATATCTCCGCGGATTTCCTTTCTTCTCCGGAGAACGCTAGCACAAACAAAGGGCGCGAAGAAGGGGTTTAGAGGGGAACCGATCGACGCGACACGTGTGCAGACGTGAAGTAGCACCGCCACGGTCTCCCCGCTCCCCGCTCCACCTCACAGTCATTGCCTGCCTTCCACGAAAAGATAAGATTGATGTAGCAATTTTCGTAAAACATCAAAGTTTTCCGCATAACGAGGTTGTAGAGAAACGCGACAAGACCAGTGGTAAAGATACTGGGAAATCGGCGATCCGGCGAACTAAGGCGTTGATAGATCGACCCTGCCACAACTCGTCGAACATTTGCTCGTACTCGTGTACGGCTACACGACGGATTAGTCGAGATTTAGTTGCAACCGCTTCATTACACGACAATGAGGATTAGATCCGAGAATGGAGGATGTATAAAAACGAGTACGTTCGCTTAAGTTGCGTTGTATACGAACGCTATCAATTTAAATTTCTTTTCTTTGTGTTTTTCTTTTTTTTTTTACAAGTAAGCCATTAGAGTCAATATGAGTTTTTTAAATTCTCATGATTGAATGAGAAAACATCCTTGAAATTATTGACATACTATTAATAATCATAGTAGTCAGAATTAGCTCATTGCTCTCAGCAAAATAATCAAATTTCCCATAGTTGAGATGGCATTACACCATGCTTTAATATATTTGTGGTCTGCCACCCCTCTACTTCCGAAATGTCGTCATAAGAGTAGAGTTTTCGCTATTAAATTTTATTTTTACTACCTTGCTGATATTCAGACGTTTTGTATTTTGATTATTGAACGGACAAGCTCAGTCTTAAATTTGAATTCCTTCAGGGGCTTTTATGAATAATATTTGGAGGCACTATAGTTAAACAAAAATACATTTATTGTTGAAAGCATGAAATATTGACACGCATTGGTATTACAAAACAAATTCAAGTATTATAATAAACAGTTCATGATTAATGATAATAATATTTTCGATTACGGCGGTACGATCTAGGAAAGGTGAAGGAAGGATTTCATAAAACAACGTAGTTACAGTTTTACCAAGCTTTCACTGAAGACGTGATCTACATACCTCAAGAAGCATTCAGAGTTTTCAGCGAAAGGTAAGAAAGGATCGTACGTATAGTATGGTTTTAAAGTCAAAATATTCAACAAGTTTACAGACAGATAAAGGCAAATATCAATTATTCAAGATATACGAGGCTCGTCCGGAAACTAACACCCGTTCGAGCCGTGTGGAGCACCAGTTGCGCGACGAGCCGCCGAGTGGTTTTCTCGTGACGAAGTGATCCGTCAGCTGTCAGCGTACGAGATTTGGTTGAGTTATCTACAATAATGTCGCGTCAGTGTGAGTTTGTAATGTTTAAGACACTCGACAATACCGCCAGTTGTGAAGTGCTGCCTGTAATAAGATTCCTGAACGCCAGAAATGTGAAGCCATGTGACATTCACCGTCAAATTCAAGAAGTGTACGGCAACGATGCGATTGGCGCATCATCGGTTCGGCGATGGTGTCGCAATTTCAATGCGGGGAGAGACAAGGTTCACGATGAAGAGCGTCCAGGGCGTGAAGGTGACGCATTCTTGTCACACATTGTTACGGGCGATGAAACATGGGTTGCCTACTCAACGCCCGAAAGCAAACGCCGCTCCATGGAATGGCATTACTTTCATTCACCGACCAGACCCAAAAAGTTCAAAACAACAGAGTCGACTCGCAAACTCATGGTAACCGTCTTCTGGGACAGACATGGTCTCTTGCTTTTGGACTTCATGCCTCGAGGGGCCACCATTAATGCGGAAGGATATTGTGCGGCGGCGAGGCCTGTTGTCGTCGCGCAATGTGTTGCTGTACGACAATGCCCGGCCCCATTTTGCTGCTACAACACGCCAATTGCTCCAGCAGTTTCGCTGGGAAGTCTTCGATCACCCACCCTACAGCCCAGATCTAGCACCGTCGGATTACTGCCTTTTTACAAAATTGAAAGATTTTCTAGGCGGAAAACATTTCCGCAGCGATGATGCCCTCAAAGCAGCGGTCACTACATTTCTCGCCACACTGGCGGTAGAGGATTACGACGTCGGCATAAAAAATCTCATCTCACGATACGACAAGTGTCTTAATTTACGAGGTGATTATGTAGAAAAGTAATGTATAGTACATGTATATGTCTAATAAAATGTTTGTTCAGATTGGTTGCGATTTAATTGGCAAATGGGTACTAGTTTCTGGATGAGCCTCGTATGTAAATTATCAAAGTGAAATATGAATATTAATTGCAATAACAAATAAATATATATGATTCTAAAGTAAATTATGTTGCGGTAGTAGTGTCATGCGCAACTTCAATTCTCTTAACTAATTACAGAACCAACTACTTGATCGAGAATGCAGTAAGTGATACAAATTCTAATTGAAGATCATACACAACTAGAAATGACATCAAATAGCCGTATAAAGTGGCGAATTATAGTTCGTAATGTTATACAAAAAAATAAGAGTTTAAGACTAACCCACATTAATAGAAGCGCGGTAGACACGCTGCGTGAAAATGACCTCGACGACGGTGGGCTCGGAACTATTGTGGGGTGCTAATCGAGATTCGGGATGAAAACCAGTAATACATCCGTACCACAGCACGTATTCCACACGATCTGCTGAAACTCCAATAAAAAGATCGACAAAAAAGATGCACTGAGTGCTCAATATCACACAGGAGTGTTATGCCACTTGGCAAATGCGTAGCACGTAAAGCTGTAGGTTTCTGTGCAACTTTGCCCGTCTGTGGATGTTACTAATAACTAACAAGAGTCCAGAGAGTGTACGAATGACCGTTTCGAAGTGAAAAGCTCGGCTTCTAATACAGATCCTTAGATTGCCTGAGGATTTTTTGTTAGTCATATTCCACAGTATTGGGTATTGACTTCACCACTAAGAGGAAAATCGGGCTACCTGTCCATAAAATACGGGTTAACCATTCGGATTCAATTTCAAACTAAGCCATTATTCGCAAAGAAAAATCGTGCCTGATTGCCAAATCTGTCTGCTTCAAATCAAACAGTCGTTGCCGTTTGTAAGGATGCATTTTCCAAACCCTAGTATGTGGCATAGCCGGTTTGGTATTGCGTTAACACAACTCATTTTTAGCAGATTACTATTGGCTGTTTTCATTTTCCTAAAGAACTTCTGCAACTTGGACATTACTCACTAATCCTTGGTCTTGTTAATCTTGGGAGGCCAATTACAAATCCTGTTCTTTTACATTTGTTAATCAAATTACGGTACGTCTCCATTTTAAAGGCACCGCGCCGGCTCAAACCCATTCCCGTACGAAATCTTCATAAACAAACTGTCTAATTTCTTCCACATTCATAAAAACGTTGTACTAAACTTGTATCTGTTTGCAGGTCCATTTTTTGAGAATAAATCACTAAATTGCAATTGCTTTGTTTTCGTACTTGACAGCAGTCATCATGAAAAAACTTTTATTTAACATAAATATACCAAAATCCAATTATTGTAGCAAGTAGGATCCAATTCCTACTTGTAATTATTTCAATCTCCTAAAATTGTAAATGAACTTGAAGTACCCCATTCAACAGCTTTTCAACCTTTACTATATGTTGCGTCGACTCTAACATTTACCTTTAAAGTAAGATAATCGTTTGTCGCTTCATAGGCGTGCGGTTTCTTCTATTTTTGTGTTGTGCACTATTTACATGCTTCCTACAATCGTTCTTTTGCCAGTACATCAAAGTTGTCTCGCGCCCTTTACAAACTATTTTAGCACCGTGGTATAACAAATCCGGAAACTCACAGATAAAGTTTTTTACTTTATCAGCAAAGGGTCGTTGTTTAGCCTTGCGCATACTGGAAATTGTTTTAATTAAAAATTTTCTGGAATAACTAGTATTCCGCTCGCCTGATTTAATTCACACGCACACGCCGCGCTAGTGATGATGAATGTGTACGAATTTGAACTGCTTTGCCACCCGGCAGATGTTTACGCATCGCATCAGACAGGCGCGCGTTCCGTTGGCTGCTCCAGCTGTGACGGCTATGACGACACGATTATCTTCTGTCGGGTTATAGAGATATTGCTAACCTAGGAAATCGAAATTTCGAAAGCCATTCTAAAAAATGTTTGAATTCACTGTCAAAATAATAGAAATAAGTAACCCAAGTTATAATTTATCTAATTTAATATTAAAACTAACAAAAAAGAATAACTTTAATATAAGCAAAGGTATACCACAGATACATTTAAGTGGCTCTAACATTTCGCCCTCTAAATGAATACCTGCTCAGTCAACAAGTCGAAATCTACCGTGGGATGCTACTAATATTTGTTTAGACGCTGCCTTTCTCATTTCACGTATCATACGTCAAAGGAATTCCGAAAATTTATTTACACTAATGTGAATAATTCCCATAATTTGCGTTAATTCTACGAATGACATCCGGGCAATTCTACCGTCGTATAAATATGGATGAGTTTATATTCCACAAACAAATACGACTCATGCGGTTTCGTACATATCACCCCAACAAATTTAACCGAGCAAAGCGTTTGTATGCGTTGGGTGAGGATCCACCCGTTCACATTTAAAATTTGAATGTTTCAAAGACCTATGTACACAGTGCATGGCTTTAAGGATTTTCTTGCATACCTGTTTCTATATTTTGTTAGTTTTATCAATACTCTTCGCGTCATCAATTTTTTACAGTGCACAATCTCTTCCTCATATTATTTGCATTGATAGAATTTTGAGTGTAAGAGGAATTCAAGTCCTACATAAATTTTGATTGAGATTTCAACAAAATTTTGAAAATACAATTTATTCCATTAGTGCGCATGCTAACATACCTACTGTAGATGTAGAGAAACTTTTATTTAGCGAAGAGTATTTGGCTTCCAAGAATAGGCTTGAATGCTTCAATAACGAAACTAAAGTAACGCTCTTGGTTTCCGGGTTGGAACTGCGTCGTTGTCGTAGCTTTTGTCGACATTTCGTCCACATTCTTATGGGCTGTTACTGCACACCGATTGGGGACTATTCAGTCCAGAGGGTTTTATATAGGGTTTGTTTTGGGTCAGCGGAACGGAAATGTTATGGATCAATGAAGTGTGGCGGTTGCTAGGAGGTTTGATAAGCTGGGATTTCCACATGTGATGTAAGGGATAGCCATCTTCGCGATTTAAATTTTTGGGATGTTTGAAAATCTTTATTAATTAACGGGCTTTTCTGATATAATAGTGAGGGTTGCGAGGTAAAATGCGGTAGAGTTATGCGGGGGCCAGTTTCCAGTCTATGCTCAGCCAGCGCGGACCCGACTACACGTAACAACCACGTACAACGCTCGTGCTCAGTAACACGGGTGCCGACCGCTCGCTTTATTTCACCGATGTACACACTACCGCACGAACATGGAATCTGGTAGACACCAGGGGCTTCCAGATGATTGCGGTCTTTGATGGGAAAGTTGTCTGAGAACTTGAAATTGGGTTTGAAGATGGTTTTTATGTTGTCCCTGAAGAGAATCTTGCTGACGCGATCGGTGACATCATGAATGTAGGGTAGATACGCTTGTTTACGGAAATTAGGGTAAGATGAGGGGAGTTGCTGTGAAGAAGGGTTCGTGTAGCGGTTAATGGTAGTTTGAATATCTTCCCTAGAATAACTATTGCGGACTAGAGTTTCAGTTATGTGGTTCAGTTCTTCAGGAAGCAAATTGGGTTCAGATAGGGAAATGGCCCTTTGGATAAGAGAATTGATGACACCGCGTTTTTGGGTTGGATAATGGTGTGAGCGGCCATTGAGATATCTATCCGTGTGCGAGAATATCTAGGAAAGGAAGACAACTGTCCGATTCTATCTCTATGGTGAAGCGTATGGGATCATGTTGGGAATTCAGAAAGGATAGGAAGTTGTTCAAAGATTCGTGTTCATGGAGCCAGATGGCAAAGGTGTCATCAATGTACCTGTACCAACACTTTGGTTTAAGATTGCAAGATATTAGGGCTTTCTGTTCGAATACTTCCATAAAAATGTTGGCGACGACAGGAGATAGAGGAGATCCGAGCTACGCTTGAGACTTGCTCGTAGTATTTACCATGAAACTGGAAATAGGTAGAGGAAAAACAACATCCGGTTGGTTATTGGAAATGAGGAACTGTCTAATAGTAGATACTGTATCCGGTATGGGAACTTTGTGGAATGGAATCGAACTATCAGTATAAAATTTCACGTAGAGCCTATGTCCATGTTAAAAATATACTTGAAATTGTTGCAGTGGAGCAATTGCATCGATGTGCCAGGATTCTGGATATACTACCTTAATCAAGAAAACTATATAAATTGTATGTCTATATCTTTACAAACATCAAAATATCTATTGATTCTGAGGGGCTGCTCTTCTGTTTTAGCTCATCCGTTAAGTATTCTTTTTAATCTGCCTTTGTCAATAGGTACAATTAAAAGTGTTACAGTCAGAGAACAAGCTAAGAACTTATTGTGTGCATGAGACTCCAGAAATTAAATGGAGGAATGCACAGGTTTGTATCTGCGTCCGTTCAATTGGAGATTTCGGCAGCCATCGATATAAAGGCTAATATCATCTCAATTAAGGAGTCGCAGTTGCTACTCCAACAATTTTCCGAGAATGCTGTGACATACAGCATCCCCGAAAGCATAGGCAGAACCCCAACAAGAAGGATATTGTTAAGTATTTCTCTCCGAACGCAGGCCATGTTTTGCGACATTCGTACCACACCAGTATCTGTATCTGTCCTGGCTTCTCTTTCCAAAAGTATCTGAATTGAAGAGGTATAAAATCTAGAAGAATTTGAAAAGCCAGTTCAAGTGTGGTATCTAACGCACCAATGATCGTTAGGTTAGCTCTGCAACGAAGTGACATTAGCCCTCGCTGCAACCTTCTTCCACAGATAGCGGTACTGTACGTTATTATAGGATGAAGCACTGTTACGTACAGCCAATACATCAATCAAGTCTTACTACAAAGCCTACTGCATGTCCAAGTACATAGATAATTTTAATTTTTTGGTTATTGTCAGCATATTCTTGCACTTCAATGTGAAGTGCTTCCACGATCGCTGTTAGGTCATCTACAAGAAGCGACCATAAAGGTTGTTTAAGTATCAAATGAGGTAGTTCCTGAAAAACTATTCGTAATAGTTTTACAAAATCTCATGTTGTCTTCACCAAAGTACGAATAGAAGGGCCAATATAGAAGTTAACCTGCCTAACTATGCGGAAACTGAATCAACACTGAGAGCATTTTAACAAAAACCTCGGCCATCGGCATATATGAAAACTGTTCTATCGACAACCGCGTTGAATAAGTCATTAACTTGCTCGCGGACAAGCCCGTACTTAGCTATTCTGCCCTATATTGGCGAACGACGAAAAAATCGCGTTTGATCGTGTCGCTTTATCCTGGTAACTATTTGGCGAATTTAGCACACGTTACGACGGACGGGCAATCTACATACTGTAAGTTAGTATGTCATTACCGAATATATATGCAAATTTGTCGCCGGCGCCGATACCCGCAACGGCGAACTTTAAAGCGCTTTATATCGAAGATTTTATCTCTAAGCCGTCCACTAAAAGACACCTGTGCCGAAAATTCACGGCGTAAGCTACGCGCACTTAAAACAGGGTCAGAATTTCGCAATATAAATCTGCGGCGAGGGGACCGCCGAAATGGACTTTAGCGGTTTATGTGTGCGTGCGTGTGTATACATGTTTTCGTTTTAAATTGTAATTTGTAAACGCGCATGCGGTGTAGTGTATGCATGTAATGGTGGTTGGGAACCACGCTGTACCAGAAACAAAATTGAAACATAGGAATAAGGTTGAACATGTTTCATTTGGAATTTACTTATGAAATATACATTTTACAAGGTGTTGTCTAGCAGCCTCGTATTTTAGTATCATCTGTGTGAATAAAAACTTACAAAATGATAGATACAACCAGTCGAACAAAAATGGTCAAACCGGTCTCACATTCGTAAGTGATAACACGACCATAATGAAAAAATTCGGATTATTATGAAATCTGAAATGCACACACGTAGGGGAGAGCAGGTAGGATTCGTACAGAGGGAGCATTCGTACAGTAGTCGTATTTACACAACCAAACACGCTGACGCGTTCATATTTGTGTGCGTGACTCGCACTCACACGCATGCGCTAACCGCGGGACGGGGCGGCATCTTCGTCGTAATGAGTAGAGCGGGCCAAGAGCGCCACGCGCCAGGTTCGCAATCAGGCTGCCGGGCGCATATATGTATGTAAACATAGGTAATTTAAATATGTAATTATTAGGACGAGGACCAAAACCACTGTCTATTACGTCGTGAAGACGCGCAAATATACACCTGCAGTTTGGGTGTTCGTTGATAAATAGGGCGTTGTTCACAGTGGGCCACTACAAAAAAAAGTTCATTCATCGACGGCTACGAACTAACAGCGCGCTTATTCATTTACGGATGACGCGCTCTATTCATCAACAAATGACGAGTCTGCAGATGTTACGTTTGCACCACTTCGTGGCATACTAGAAACAAGCGTCGGTGTGCTCGCTTTAGTGATTATGTCCAACGTAACTATTAAAAATAAACGGCCATTACCTACGAAAGTTAATAAATTTCTTAGTGAATTTGTGGATTTACACTACAATGGGAGTACAATTTTCTGTAAAGTTTGTAAAAAGAAACTACTGTGCTGGAGCAAACGTGATTGTGAAAGACATATAAATAGCGCACACCACAGAAATAAAAGAAATGGTGTGTCACAACAACGTCAATTTCAATTAGAATTGCTTTTAACGTTTATGGTATGTGGTCTACCACTTCGTATACTTGATAAAAAAGCATTTCGAAAATTCTGGGGTACATACAATACCGAGTGGATACTACTCATCTCGGAGAGATATTCCACGAATACGTGAGGACATTGAAAATCGAATTAAAGCCGAATTAAAAGATAAACAGCTGTGGCTATGTCTTGATGAGACGACAGATTGCAAAAAATTCTATTTTGAATATAATAGTGCGCGTATTAGATCCTATTAAACCAAATTTTGCAATTCTATTAGCCAGCAGAAGATTAAAACAGTGTACTAGTAAAGCAATTACGGCCGTAGTTCTCGAAACGTTACAAAAATTTCAAGTGTCAACCAGTCAACTGTTGTTGTTCATGAGCGATGGTGCAGCAACAATGTGTAGTGTAGGCCGTTCACTTAAAGAAAAGTGTGAAGGACTTTTACATGTTACGTGTCAGGGTTGCAAGGATTTAAATCAATTGATTTTTATCACGATTTAAATCACGATTTAAATCACTTGATTTTTTTTATTTAAATCATGATTAAAATCAAAAATAAATATTATGAAAGAATTAATTTGGGGTATGAAAAAAATCGAAACAAAAAATAAATTACGTTAGTATAGTAAACTAATTTATTACAAGAACACATAGATAGAAGTATTATTGCAGAAAATATTCAAAACAAAAAACAAATTTAATTGTAATATTTGTAAAGAAACACTAGTTTGGCAGCTTTTTCAGTACCTAATCGATTGCGAAGTTTAGAGTGCACTAAACCAAATGTTGAGAATATCCTCTCTACTGATGCAGACGAAGCAGCTGCACAGAGCAGTTGTGTAATTATGGGAAGTTCTTTTTCAATAATATCTACGTTTCGTTGTGATTTCCACCAGTCAATAGATTTTACGCTTTTCAAGATATCATCTTGAAACATAATATCATTAAAAGGCTCTGATTTGGCAAGAAACTTGATGATTAGTGGTAATAAACCACTATCTGAATACAGTTCTTTTGCAGTTTCTAATGCAATATTTTTTTCAGTATATGTCAAACTTTGTGTTTTCGTTGGGTCGATAAGAAATGACAGCAAATGATACGGGGTTATACACATATTATATCGATTTTTAAATTTTTGCAGTTGATTTAATGTCAGATTAGTTTCTTCAAAGTAATCTTCTAATATTTTAAATTGCTCTACAACATCTGAAATAGTGGCGTCGGTCTTTTGCAACCTATCTATGGCAATGGAAATTGGCTTAAGAATTTTGAGGTAATCTTCAGCACTTCTTTAAATGAATGTTTGAAATTTTTTCTCGATAATAATTGTCACCTTTTTCTTGTGTTCTTCTACTGATTCTAAAAAAGTATGGACCATGATTCGGTAAATACTACAGTAAGCAGTCTGCAAGCGAGTTCCATCGAACATCACTAGGTATGACTAGTTTCTTTTGCTCCTTCATTGGCATATGTTGCAGATGCAAAGATTGTTCTGTGTACTTTACGATTTGGACTACATGCTGTTTTATATCAAATGATTTCCAAATCTTTACATAATAAATTTAGTATAAGGTGTAGTACAGTCACAGCATTATATCAATATCTAGATGCCTTTATTTCATTTTCTGCATTGTAGACATGTTAGCTGCATTATTCGTCATCACGAAACTACTCACTGTACAATCATACTCGGTTTTTATTTGTTTATAAGGGTTGCTGCAATTTTTTTGTTAGGTAGTTTGATGTATGTGTGGATGCCCAGTTGTATCTACAGTGTCGAATAGAAAGGAGGAGCCATTTTCTGCAGTAACTGTTGCACATACTATGGGTTCATTATGCACATTAGACCATCCACTGAGTGAAAGACAAACGTTACTTTAGACAACCCTTAAAGCATTTGCTTCTCTCTTCGGTATATTTCATCAAGCAGTCTGCCTGACACATCGTTTCGACTGGGCGGTACATATCCAGGTCGCAGTAGTGCTAGCTTAACTTCGGATTATTCCTATGGTGATGAAACTGCTATTAGTTGCATAGAGGGCTCTGCAATCTGGTTTATCAATTTCATTTTTATGGGCTTACTAGTACGCCACAAAAGACATCAGAGATCCAGGTAGTTGTGTCAGTAATGTCAGTATTACATTCTTTTCTTTTTTTGTTTACTGGGATTGAAGGGGGAACCGAGTGCGACGTACTTGCTTGCTGAAAGTTTTGTTCAGTTTGAATTTGTGACGTATTTACACTTGAAGTACAAGCGTTGTACCTGCAATTAAAAAAACAATATGAGGCTTCAATTGTCCAGAGATGCATGTAAAGTATTCTAGTGAAAACATTGGGTCTGGTGCGCTTTATGTGTCACGGAATTTTACAATTTTTCTAGTTTAGTTTGATAGAGCCCGTCAAATGGAATCAATTTAAAGCAAAATCGTTGAATGAGCCACTTTTTTGAGAAATAAAAGGTGCGGTGTTGTCAGTCATAGTTACATATTAATACTACATACCTTTAATAAGCAGCTTGTATAAAAATAAAAAAATTGTATTTTTTTCAGAAAATATTATTCATCCAAGAATTTTTTGTTGCAAATAGTTTTAAAAAACGTATCAATTCCAAAAACATTTTTCAAAATTGTGAAATTCCGCATACATAAAGTGCAATTCGTGAACCAACACATTGATCACATTAAATAAGTTTTGCGTATCAAACATGGAAAATTTTAATTATTTAAAAAAATAGTTAAAGCACTGTATAGAGAGAAGCAGAAGCAATAACAGGCCATAAAGCAAAACGCAAAACCACCGTATTCAAACAAAAAAAAAAATCAAGTATCCACTCTTTTTAATCTACTTATAATTTTCTCTTTATTAAAACTTCAATCGCAAAACCCAAAAACAGTAAATACGAAAGAAAAACATAACAAGATGAAACAACGATTAGAACTTTAAGAAGAAATTTTTTAAGTAAGGTTCCAAAACAATGGACTATGGAGAAAACATGTTTTGTTACAAGTTACAATCCAATATCGTAAAAAATTCTTAAAATTTTTAAAGCTGTTCTGCTGTTCTCTGAATATTGTAGTTACCGAGTTACCATTCGTAGTTGGGACAAATTAACTATGCTTCTCTCTACATGATGACGGAGAGATAGTAACAAAGCCATGAAACACTTTACACACAAAAATACACTTAGGCTCCTGAGGTCATGACAAGCTATCAGCTTATGACCCTGTTGGGGCCGATCACTACAAAAAAAACATTCTCGAATTTTGTTTTTATTTTCTAATATCGATTAACAAACCTGCTGTCCTAATTAACAAATAATAAAAAGGTACTTACGGTTAAAACTGATTGTGAGACGTTGACGAGTCACTATAAGTATCGATAGCATCGATGTTCAAATATTTCACTTTTACATTTTCCAGTGCTTTTTCATCCTCTCCACCAATCCTTGCATTTCCAAATTACATTTTTTACATGAAGTATGACATCCCGGTTTTCCTCTCCGCTTTCCCGATTTTCTTTTGAAAACTCGCTAGATAAGGTCTTTTCTTCTACCACTTTCAAAACGACATATTCAAAAAACTATATTTTATATTTTACACAATATCAAAATTTTCAGTTAGCCGTAAAAACAATGCTCGCGCGCATAGATCTTAACTTAGGAAATGACGCCCGTCCGCGTTCCTTCCCTTTATATAGATGAGTAAATCTTGCGTGTTCTGACAGGAATTTTCAAGACAGTGCAAGTGCTTTCTCGCGGTAAATATTTAATATAAGAGTTTATAAAAACGAAAAATATTAGAGATAGGTGAATGTTTCAGAACACGTTACAAACTTCGATTGTGCTATTTACAAAACAAAAAATAAAAAATCAAAAAACTATGATTTTTTTCAAAATCGCATTTTTGATTTTTTTTTAAATCATGATTTTTTCCAACCCTGTTACGTGTAAAGTCCATGCTTTACATCTCAGTACAAACTATTCGAGAGTGTTACCCGGAGGTGGATGTATTAATAGCAAACACAAAAAAAGTGCTTCTCAAAAGTCCTAAGAGGACTAGGGCATTCCAGGTTATGCCCTGGTATTCGAGAACCACCACAGCCCATTCTTACGCGTTGGGAACGTGGTTAAAAGCCGCTTTTACAGTAGCCGAAATATTTTCAAGAAGTCAAATCCGTTATTTTGTAATTCGTCCCTGCCGAAGCTAGAGCTATTAGATGAGCTGTATGATTTCTCGATATTTCTGTTGAACACATCTAAAGAATATTAGCAACAATTACAAAGGGTTAGTAGACGCGATAGAAAATTTGCAAAATTCTGGATTGTCGTTGGTAGAATCAGTGCAAGTCGTGGACGGTTAGTACATTGTTACACAGTATAAACGATGCAACAAGTGGACGAGTTTTAGCTAAGTTCGATAGTGTTTTAAAAAGAATCCGACTACACGAGATTAAGACAAATGTGCGATGGGGCATCTGCACTTGACTAAGTCTAAAGATTATTTTAATTACGCCTGTCTTACTTCGGTAGACGTGGAACGGTCGTTTTCGAAATATAAGAACTTTTTTTTCGCTGGCGAACATCCTTCAGAGGCAAATGTGGAAACTTATCTGATGGTGAAATTTTTTAAACAACCCTTTTCCCGCATTATTAAGGATAGAATTTATTTATTATATCTTTATTTAAGTTACATTATTAAGTACAACAGAATAAAAAAAACGTTCAGTTTCTCAGTTATTTCCCTTATTACACCCATTTACAAACCCTACCGTTTTCAATCAAATAAAAAAACATAATGAAAATAAAAACACCCAGCGTTAATATATATATATATATATATATATATATATATCCGCTCTAATTACTAAACATTATTATTGCGTCAGCTTTTATTTTTTACTCTTGTGTATTAATTTCGAAATATCTGCTGTGACTCACATATACGCTATTTACAATAAGCGGCCGTTGGGTATTTGATTCTGTTGGATGGCGCAATTTGGCCCGCTCTAGTAATGAGTCGAGAGGTGTTTTCGCTCCGCGTAAGTAATTTTTGGATTCACCTTTGAAAACGTTTTGCTCTAAGTTTTTCTCAAATTACATAAGTAATTTATTATGGTTTATGAACTAGTGTCTTGGCTTGTTAAGTTAACATTCATTTTGGGATAACCTTGACCATTAATTTTATTTCGAATTAATTTGTTGATTATTTGGGTTGGGTTGATTCGTACATTTATGAGTGGAGTGATTCGTACTGTACGAATGTACCCCGCGCGAGTTCAGAAAGTTCGTTAACCAAGAATATTATTATTACAGAATCATGCCGCGAATATACATAAAAAAAGGGGACCAGGACGGGAGAGGTACTCTTTATCTATTAGGAAATCCGCACAAAAATATGGCATCAAACCGACAACCCTTGCAAGTCGTTTAACCAATTGCCATAAAAAAGCTGCTTCCGCTAATGAATATACCACCCCAGCTGTTTTCAGTTCCAAATTTACGTCGAATCAAGTGTTCACTGCCCAAGAAGAGACTCTTTCGAACAAGTACATCACTAACTGCTCTAAAATGCACGATGGATTGACAATTACGCAAGTGAGGTAACTGGCATACGAATTTGCGAAAGCAAATGAGCTGCATTATCCACCGTCCCGGGATCATAACAAAATGGCTGGAAAAGAATGGCTAGACAGTTTTCGTAGGCGGAACGCAAATTTAACCCTAAGAAAACCTGAAAATACCAGCGCGGCGAGATCCTATGGATTCAAGACGGCCGTGAATGGTTTCTTTGAGAACCTAGAAAAGGTTTTAAGAAAATATGAATTCTCTGCAGATCGGATTTATAATTTTGACGAGTCAGGGATATCCACAGTGATGGCACCCCAAAAGGTATTGGCTGAGAAAACCAAAAACAAATCGGTCAACTTGTTTCGGCAGAAAGAGGTGAACTTTTTTTGGAGGAACTATTTAAGCTAGTGGTAAAAAGTTCCTCCACTGTTTATTTTTTCCAGGGTATATTTTAAAAATCACTTCATGCAGGGTGCTCCGGAAGGCAATCTAGGAGTTGCTACTAAGAGTGGTTGGATAAATTCCACTATATTTTTGCAGGTACTGGAACACATTCAAAAGAAAACATCCTGCTCTAAAGATAACCCTATTCTGCTCCTGGTCGACAACCATGAAAGCCATATCACAATTGCAGCAGTGGACTATGCTCGTGATAACGAGGAACGGTATCAAACCCAGTACTACCTAGGATGTATTGTTTACCTAAAATACACAAGCCCGGAAAAAGCATGAGACCCATTGTTTCGAATATCAACAGTCCAACTTATTTACTTTTCCAAAAAGGTTTTGGGTTTTATTTTTTTGACCAAGGTTGGTTTGGGAAAAAAAATTTTTTTTTATTTAATTTTTTTCCGGAAATTTAAACAGGCCAAAGGTCCGTTTTTTTTAAAATTTAAAAACCTTTTTAAAAAAAAATTTATCAACAAACGGAAGGAACAGCAATGGGTAACAGGTTATCTCCGTTTATGGCTAACCTCTTTATGGGTAAATTTGAAACTGACGTGAAGAATACTTTCGCTTATTTCCATCGGCTTTGGATCAGATACGTCGATGACATTTTTTGCATCTTTGACATCAGTAAATGTTCAATAACGGATTTCATAGAACAACTTAACTCAAAATTCCCTCTATCAAATTTACCCACGAAGAAGAAAAAGACAACAGGATTCCTTTCCTTGACATGTTAGTAATAAAAAAAAAAAAGAAAAATAAAAAAGGGAAACCTACTAGTAATAATAGATTCATCTTACAGGATTCTAATCACTCATATGAACACAAACTTTCGGCCATTAATTTTTTTGGTGCACCGGTTACTCAATTTTCCTTTAACGAAAGATAGATATCAAAATGAACTAAAAGAAATCATCAATATTTCTAACTTTAACGGATTCTCTGAAGATGTCGTCTATAATACTATTAGGAAACATAAGAATAGATTAAGAATTAGAAATGTAAGCACATTAGAACCATTGACGGCCGTAATAATAAGAAATATGTTAAATTACCCTTTTATCCATGTTACACCAAGGGTCTTAAAAAAATCTTTTCTAGGATTGACCCAAGATTGTTTTCTTTCGAGCAAAAACCCTTTAAAAAACCTTTTAGGAAATTCCAAAGACCCAGTGGATAACATGGATAAATCAGGAATTTACAAAATTTCATTAAAGATTGTGATCAAGTGTATATTGGGGAAAAAAAGGATCAATCAAAATTAGGTCAAAGAACATTTGGCTCATCTCAAATTCAGAAGGTTTGATAAATCTAGCGTTGCCCTACATATGCTTGAAAATAACCATAATGTTGATAATATAAAGTTAATTAAAAAAACGTACTTCTCAATTAAATTGTTATAAGGATGGAAATTTAAAAAAAACAAAACTCACTTAATGAATTCAGATTTAGGACCACTAAATTCCAGCCTTTATCCTTTGTTACATCATGTTTAATCTTTTATAGTTGTAATTTTAACCATGTGCAATGAACCGCTTATTGAAATCTAGGTTTTAAAACCCCGTCATTCGGCTCATTTCCCTTTAGGCTATTTATAGTCTTGTGCAATGAAGCGGCTCTTTAAAATTTTTAGATTTTAAATTACATTTGATAATTTATTTTCCTTATAAGGTTAGTTTTTCACTTAGCTTGTTAGTTCAGTCTTGCTGCTGATGATGATAGCTTGGCTATCAAAAGGGCGCCCAGTACGAATTAAGTGTTGCGGTAAGGGTTTTAGTGAACTGTTTCAGTGTTCCAGTGCCACAGTTTTAGAGTATCCGTTTAGTAGCTACTCTAGTTACGATTTTTTTTTAATCTAAATCACATATATCAGTTAGTAGCTAAGTCTTACAATAAAAAAAAGGAATCAATGTTACCTGCAAGACGTATTATTCCATATAAGCGATATACCCCATATATAAAACTTTTAACATATTCTTAAATATTACATACAAACAAGGTTCACAACATCCAGGTTTCAAAGCTGCAAGGATATCCGCACGGCAGAATCTAAATTGTTAATGAGGGTAGACCCTCATTTATGAAAAAATTACACCGGAAACTTTCTAAACATCCAGATTCGCTGCTTTTAATAAGGATAACCCACCTTATGAATTATTTTAATACCCATCTTTTAATAAATTTAAAAACTCCTATTTTAAAAAAATTGGGCCTTTGAAAGTTACTTTTGAAAAAAAAGAAAGGGATTTGATAATCGACGGCACGCGGAAAGCAAATTCTAGAACATCCCAATTTTAACTTGTTTGTACCCGGGAAAAAATGTCTTTGCCGGTTCTCCCGCTACGACAAGATTTCCGCCGTAATACTGTATTATTCCGTAGCCGGTGGCATGTTTAATGCATTTTTTGGGTTTCCCAAACCCGGGGTCCGTTACTAGCGCCGCAGTGCCCGCCTTAAAAAAACGAACCCCAAACTAAATCGATGCCGCTTTAATCACACAAGTTCAATATCCAATGTAATATAATTGTAATCCTCTTACAACTTTTCCATTTAAAGCGTCCCGGGTGGCAATTCGAGAATTTTAATTCCGCTATTCGCGTAGCAAATATCGGTCCGGGACTTTTAATGACATCGGAGAAGTCTCTGCAATCGTTCGTGAAAAAGGAAAAGATGCAGGATGTAGCAAGGATGTGGAGATGAAAATTTCGCACAATTTATCAAATTGTCCAATTTTTCCAATTTTCGAGGGTGTATCAAATATAAACGGGACTCGTTTTTTAAAAAATTTTAACTTTATTTAACTAAGCTTACAAATATATATTATTTTTTTTACATACTCTCCCGCCCTAGAAATACATTTTTCCCATCGGACTGGGAGTTTTTTTTCCCTTCGTATAGCCCTTGGGGCACCAACGCTTCCACCGCTTCGTTGTCTTCGAAACGATGGTCTCCAAGCGCTTGTTTCAGGGGTCCAAAAAAATGGACGTCACAAGGTGAAAGTCTGGGCAAAGGGGGGATGTTCCAGCATTTCCCCTGCTAATGCATCCCTTTTGCATCGTGGGGTTTGTTACATGAGGCCTGGCGTTGTCATGCAGAAGAATGACACTTCTGGCCGATTACTTTTTTCCCTTTTCCCCCGAAATGAGAATTTCGCGGCATCCAATACTTCCAGTTATGCGCCGATTTCCTCTATGAGATTTCGACCGCCTCGATGTTGGCCTCGGCCACACTTTCTCGACCCTTTTTACGCCCCCCAGAAAATTGTTTGTGCCATGCAAACACACGGGTTCTTGACAGGGTGTTCTTCCCAAACTGTGTTAATCGCCGCAAAACTTCTTTCTCGCTCATGGTTTCTTTTGATACTAAAGGGACCCCGGAGAGTTGGGTCGGGTTTTCCCTCTCCCTAACGGTACAGGCTACCCGCGCATCAATTTTCCCCCCAGGTCTAGAAGCCCTCCGGGAAATTTTTAAGAAAATCAGTCCCGTTTATATCTCTGTGTACAAAGGGGGATTTTTTAAGTTTCTGTTTTTCTATCTGAGGGATCTTAGCCAGAAAGAGGCTATGAGTATAGTGCCCTGCTACATAAATTTAATTTTACATCTCGCTCCACCGAAGATTTATTTCCCTCTTTAAAAATTTCCCGTTTTTTTTGGTAAATAATAAGATCGATTGTTCGCGGTTGCTGGGTAAATGCAACTTTCTTGTTTCGAAGTTAACGCCAGGTCATCTGACGTTTTTTTTGGATCCGCTGGGCAAAATTTTTAAAAAAAATCTCCTCTCCTTAAAGGTTTCCCAAACCATCTTTTTTAAACCGCCCTTTAGGGTTTTATCTGTTTTTTTGTATTATACAAATTTTTTTCCCCCTGAAGAAATTAAATCCCTATTTTGTAAAAAAAAATTAGTTACATTTTTAAAAATTTTAAATAAAAAAAAAACCCCTTTTGCGCATATTTCTAGTTTGTGTGGATGTAAACTAGAGCACTAGGTTCTTCAATGTTGGAAAAAAAAAAAAAAAAAAAAATAATAATAATAATAATAATAATAATAATAATAATAATAATAATAATAATAATGGCTTTATTATCCAACAGAAAACAAGGCCCAATTAAAAAATAATAATAATAAAAAAAAAAAAAAAGAAAAAAGGGGCACAGCACTTCTGGACATAATATACAGCGTACACATATACAAACGCCAAACGTTATTATAAAACAGATAATTTTAATAGCAAAAAAAAAAAAAGAACATTAATTAAGAAAAAAAATACGAACCAATTCAGTGCCACAGAATTCCCGTATTTAAAAGAAAAAGATCACCATAAAGTTTATTAGCATCCTTCGACATTTCGTTATCGGGGCTTTAATAAAATATTAGTCTTCGCTGTGGGGAAAAAAGAACGTTTCCGTTTGTATAGTTTTGTACTAAGGTACAAAAACCCAACTGCCGCAAAAGTTTTGGGAAAATCAATTTTTTTAGTATCTCCTGACGAGTAGTTATAGTTTGATATTATAAAAAAGAACGACTGCAATTGGCTCTAGATTGGCATTTCAAAAAAGGTACATAACTATTTTACTTAAACACTATAAAAGACTAATATGAACATAGAAGTGTATTAGCTGAAATACACCATTCCTAAAGAGAGCTTGTGAGAGTCTGGTTATCGAATCCGTTCTTGTTTATTCATAGCAAAGCACAATGGTGTACGTAATCTGCTTCACAACTGTGTCAGCAAAAAAAAAATCTTAATATACAATATACAATTAACAATAGTTCGAGATTGGGCATAGTAAATTGTAATTTACTTTAGTAAATTGTAATTCATATCTTTAGTTAGATACTTTGTATTTCCTTTTTTACTTTCAATTTTAATTGTCATGTATTTTTGGTATTTCCTGTAACTGGGTAAATATTTCCTATTGGAAATAAATATATTATTATTATTATTATTATATTTGATACACCTTCGTATTAATAAAATGCTCATTTTATATTTAAACTCATTATTAAAACAATAATTTAATCAAAAGGATGAATAAATGTTTACAGCAATACTTTATTCACACTGCTATTGACATCTCGAATAAAGTAAAAAGGTCGCACTACCTTTGAAATTTTCGTTGCTACGGATGGCTTTTTTATAAAACATGTGACACTTCACGCAAATTCTTCAATTTGCCGATTTAATTTTGAAAGTGTATTTGAAATGCAAATAATCAGGAAGAAATGAACCAACCTGCGATTGTAGTATCCAATTTTTTGCCAGGAAAATCAAATTTAGTTTACGAAAAGGATACAAAACATTTTGTGAATGGAAGACAATAAAAAAAGTAAAAACTGTTAACGAGGAAATACTGCTAACCTATTTCTTAGGGAAAACAAAGAAAGTAGAGGTGTCCACCTTATGGTGGCGTTACTCAATGCTCAGAGCAACGCTTTTTCCATAAATGAAAATATTGATATTTCCAAGAAGTAAAACCCAAATATTTTAAATTAGTTTAACCTTTTTGGAGTTTTGCAGGTTTAAACTCATCGCTGTGGACACAGGGTTGAATTTATACCCCAAATTTCAGAGTAAGGTTTCCGCAGTTTCACTTACTCCAAATTTGGGGAATGCTGGAGGTGAAAATCTTTTTTTG